>JAPEVF010001359.1:0-10617 GCA_029747585.1 Pleurotus djamor | reverse complement strand
TTCTCTCGGCTCCAAAGGTCGACTCGACACTAAAGCTTCTTCCCATCGTACTCTGTCTCCACCGGTTCCCCAGATGTCTTCTTTGGCGCGGACAGAGACCCAAATCGCTCGTGCTCCCCTAGTCCCTCGCCAACCACCCACAGCAATGAAGCGGAGCATGTCCAAGATGGATGTTGAGGGTGAAGCTGGAAAACGCGCCTTTAGCAACCCTCTCAAAAAGCTCAAAATGACGAAGAAGAAATCAGACAATGTTTCCCCTACACTCCCTTGATCTTCCTTCTGATGCTTCGTTACGATACCCATGTCCTTGCCATACTATAAGGGGTTGCCCCCTTTTCTCTCCTGAATCGCGTCCTCTCCTCGCGTTTCACCCTCTTCCCTCACGCTATCCTCGCGTTACCTCGCATTATGCCACATTATGATCTTATGACTCAAGACGAGCTATTTTAGTTGTTCCTGACTTTAGTACGCTATTTAGTCTTTCCTCTTATGCTTATCTTCCATTCTTCCTGCCTATGCCACCTCACTCTTCATATTTATATGTTATATGCCTATGCCACAAGGAGGAGACTCAATTGTACCTCCTTACAAACTCTCTCGCACCCAATACACACCCGCGAAGGGTTTCCCCCATCTTGATGCGCTCGCGCTCTCGCGCTTGAGCTCACGTTCTCACCTTAACCACCAACCACCACCACTCCCACGGGGTACCAAGTCCCTAGAAACCCTCGAACCCGCATCTCGCACCTAGCCCAACCTAGGTCGCGATCCTTATAATACCCATGTAGAACCACTTCAAATTCCTGTAACACATAAATTATGTGCTATGTAGAGTGATGACCCGGCCCGTTCGTGACGTTCTCTATGCGAGACCCTCTAAGGATAATGTAACCAAGTGAATATGGGAGTATAAAAGATCACAACATCTTGGGCAGAAGCAAAAACACAAACATGCTACACATTATACAGTCCACACTTCGACTTTAATCATCGTCGCCGAGGACATGCGCAGGGGGCGTTTGTGCATCCTCTGCGTTGGGCACTCGGGAGTACCACTTGTTAGAGTTGGTCAGCTCGATGGGCTGCTCGTTGTTAGACGTCGCGTGACGCCCGGTTGTTGAGTACAGGTGGAGGAGGAAGAGTATGAAAGTGTAGATGAAGAAGGCGAGACTGGAAGGAACCTTCCGTTTAGCATGGTGAAAACTAGTTGGAGGACGATGGAAGAGACGAACCTGAACATGATCAATACATATGTTACGTGGTCCATCCCGATCTCGTGAACGTTTTCGAGTTCTTCATCGGTTGCGGACATGAATAACAGGCTAGGGAGGCATATAAATCAGCGAGCTGCTGGCGTGTGTCGATCATAGTGAGGTCTTACCCAGATGCAACAAGTAGCTATGGGCAGCCGAGATCAGCATCGAGTGTACGTATTCGAAACGACATAACTTACGAAAGGAGGGAGGTGACGGAACGCATGCCCTGCTGTACTCTTTTCAGCACTAGACACTCGTCTTTGGTTAGTATCAGCGAGTGTATGATCACTTTGGTTGTCATCGTCGATGGCTTGCTGTGTATACTTCGGTGCTACGAAGCAGATTTCAACAATTCTGGCGAAACCCGCGAGCATCAATGTCATTCCAAAGGTGGCGTGGACCTAAGATACAAAGAGAGGCGATGGGGATTCTCAGCAAACGGGGATCATGATGAGAGCGGACCTTCGTAGACATGTGTAGCTTCTGGGCGTGCTCAGACATTGCCCAACCCGTCAAGATGATGCTGCACGAGGCGGAGTCGAGTTGGTTAGAAGAGGGGGGTAATTCACATTGACAAGGGAACTGACATTAGCGAGGGTACGACATTCCTCTAGACAAGCGTCAATAATTGGGGTATAGGATAGAGACAGGACGCCAACCTGGTTGTTTCGCGAAAGGAAAATTCCTAGTAGACCACCGGTCCACCCTACAGCATCGTGTTAGACAGTGTAAACCAAGGGTGCGTATCCGAAACATACAGAGGACTCCAAGGATTCTAGGGGAAGGTGAACATATATCCTTTGGATAAAGAGGAGAGACGTACGTGTGCTGCATATCTTTGACAGACCAAGTGGCACCTCGGTGCTCGGTAAAAGTGTTAACTAGAGGACCTCAGAACCAGATGGAGGGAAAGATTCGACGAACATACCAATTCCCTGCAGATATGCATATATTCTGAGCCTCGAAACGCGAACCCTTGTGGATGACACTCACCCAAAGCATGATCACCCTAGACTGAGGCATGAATATTGACTGCTTGTGGTGAATACGAGGGTACGCACCATGAATCCCACCATTCTGGGCTACGTCCGCTTCGTATTATCCAGGCTTCTCCAACAACCAGCAAGATCGCCATAATAGAGCCGTACGCAATGAAACCACTTCCCTAGACGCAAGTCTATCACTGCTTTCGCGCAAGCAATCACCAAGCTCACCATGATGTAATGAGCCAAGCACTGTCCAAGACCACCACCTCGACAGTACCCTCCAAACGTAAGTGCGCCAAATAGCATCTGCGTCCACCCAAGTATCGGATACACCTTCCCCAGAATTCCATGGGCTTTAACGGCATACGGCCGTATCGTTTGTTCATGGATGTGCAGCTTCAAGTAGATTCCTAAGCCCAACTGCGCGAAGATGGGGATGAAGAGTAGCGAAGCGAATGATCCATGGACTGAAGGTAGGAACATTCGTCCTTTATGTGAATGCCCGAGGATGTAACCTCCTAATGTCAACGCGAAGCCCGTACTCTGGAGATTTCGATGGTGGTCAGATCCAGCTGGACGTGAAGAAGCTGGAAACATAGCGCACCTGCAGTGGTACGTGCCATCTACTCCGCGTTATACCCAGAACCATTCCGATGGGGAAGAGGACGCCCCAGACAACAGCCTGGAGGAACATGTGTATCCAAAGGATGGCATCGACGGGTGCTTGGGCTTGCTCATCGGTGAGGGTATCGTGATGCTTGTGGGCAGCGACGAGCGAGGAAAGGAAGAGGAGCGAGGTCGTCGTTCGCAACATCGTCCTCGTACACAACATGCTCGCCGATGTCGTTGTGGTCGTTGTGGTCGATGTGGTCGGCTTCTCGTGGGAACGTGCCCATCTTCGGTTCCGATTTCGGAAGTGACACCGTCATCCAGCTTACACCATGAGGTTTCCCTGCCTGTGCTCACGGCGGATTGGCTGGGACTGGGGAGCGCGCCGTCGAGGACGATGTGGACGAATGTTCATGGTAAGCTTGTCGCGTCGTTCAATAGATCATTTTCTGACTTGGCTATTTTTTGCTTGGCAGGTTCGTGATTTGATAGACTATCATATGAGTTGCCGTTGTTCCACAATCCATTCTCGACGATATACGATTTGCTTCGTGGTAGCGGATGCTCTCGAGATGCTCCATGAAAAACCCCATGAACTCATCGCTTCGAAGCCATTCAACGTCGGCCAAGTCTCTTGCCCGACTCTTGCGTGGTCGCCTTCGCGTCGTGCATTTCTCATACTGGACTCCTTACGAACTCGAAGCGAGCCTTCTTCCCTGACTCGCGTCAATGTAAAATCCATAGAAAACCAGAAGGTCCTTCTTATATCGTGTCTCTTAAACGTGCTTTCTGACCTCATTTTGGATAGATTTGCGTGTGAATTCCAGACGGGAGTTGATCAACCAATTTGGACTTCCCAGCAGAACCTTGGGCTAGACATCGACATGGCGTCGCGTGCGGGAAAGCGGGCACTAACACGAAGTCGACTGCGAAAGTGTCCTCGCCTCACCTACAGAATCTGTTTCGAACGTCCCGGCCACACGAACGGTACCAATGGCTTTTGCTAGGCTTTCACGTCGCGTATGTCTTCTAATCAGTGATCCTTCGCGTCTGACACGCGTCGAAACAGAATGCGTGGCAAACGAGTAGGTCCTTCCTTCAACACGTCCTCAAGATATGCTTCATGACCGCATTCTTGACAGATTTGCGAGCTTCAGACGGGAGTTTCTTCCAACATGAATCTGCCAAACATTATTGACCTGCTAATGATGTGTGTATCTCACTTCGGCTGCAATACTTCAATTCAATGCTCGAGCTTGCCCCGTGCATCATGCCGAAATTCAGAGAAGCCATTCAGAGAAGCCATTCATTGAACTCAAGAAGGTTATAATTTGGGTCCAGGCCCTCCTGCTCCTCTCGCATAGAACAGAGCCTTAACCTAGCTTCTAATCGTACCGTCATGGAGGTAAGAAATAAGCATCAAGTGCGATTTCATCGAAACATTGTTCACGCTACCTTTCCCGATGTCCGTTCCTTTCGAATGTTTAACCTCTGCTCTAGGTTTCATCCCCTTTCTCCCTTCTTCTCACCTCATCTAACGCCTTCCCATCCCTTTCCTCTGCTTCATCTCAGACGTAAGCACAAGTGCGATTGACCTATACACCTTACATCTATCGTAAAGGCGCTCCAACGCGTGGCATTTGCATCTCTTGATTTGTGTCTTGCGCGAGGCAAACGGACATCAGTGACTACTTGGGATATATAACGGGCTCACAACATGTCGTGGCGGTTGCATCATTCCCATCAGCCGTTGGCCTTCGCCATACATATACCCGGCTTATTCAAGCGCACCGCTGTGCCTAAATCAAGGCTTCATCAAAATCTCCGATCCTACTTTTCCTGGAAAACCGCCCAGAAAATACGCCAGTACTCATGGACTTCATCTTGCCCTTGGATATATTCCTTCACATCTTCCCATATCTCAGCATTAGCGACATACTATCCCTCCGCTTGGTAAGATCTCCGCATCCATTGAACTTGGCCGTAGTCTTGACCCTGATCTCCCCACACAGACATGTAAAGCATTCCTCGAGATGACCAAATCTCGGAGCGTATGGAGTGTCTTCTATCAATCACACGTGCTTCAACAGGACATCCCCACACCCAGACTTGATGAACCAGGGTCCTTGTCACATCTCAGTAACACAGACTTGGAAGGTATGACGAAGCGTGCCATACTCCTCCGCAGAAACTGGTCCGCTCCGAAACCTAACCCAACGAGTCGATGGGATGTAATCCCAGAGCAAGACAATCCCATGCGCGTTATCCTACTCGAGTTCGTGCGGGGTCATCGGTCGAGGTGGCTTATTTCTGTTCATGCACGGAACGTCTACGGATCGACGCTCTTCCTTGTTCGCAATTGGGATGTTGCATCTCATCCGCCTCAAGAGGTTGATCGCTTGACCCTCCGACATTTTGCCGGTCTAGCCGTAAATACTGTCCCAGGACATCCGTATACCTTTGCTGTTCAGTGTCCTCAGTGAGTCGCCCATGACTTCTTTCTTCTCCTTGTGGCTGAATCCAGGACTAGCCTCGCCATTTACTCTATTACCTCTGATGGTCACTTTCGTTGTGAACGTGAATTTCCGGAACGGAATTGGAAGCTGTTGGCCTTTACCGCCGCAACCTTGGTGTCCCGACCCAACGATGATGATGATGCAGTCATTATGAACGTCGATGACCCTGTCGTTGAAGCCCGGTTGTCAAGCCCTGATCATGTCCAGGTTCGAAGTACTTGGGGTTTATGACAAACCTACCTCTAACTTTCTTCGCCAGCCCGAAGAATGTCACGACGCTCTGATCCACGAAAATTTCATCCTTATCCTCCGAGCGACGGCCATCGAAATATACGACTTGACTGCATTTCGCAAATCTAGCCGTGTAGCATCCGAGTCTCCCCTCCAACCGAGCCAACGACTCACGCTAGAACCGATATCACGACATAAGTGGCCTTGGAGAATCGACAGCGGTAAAATGGTCCCTCAAATATCCTACCAATCCCAGCAACGCCGAATGCTTCCGCCGATATACATCCTTGCTCGCTTCGGGAGTTGGTTTCCCTGGCCCGTAAATATCCTCCACCATTATCGCCTCGCACCGAATCGAGCCTACGACGAGTCCTTAGACATCGGTCCACAGAACCTGCCATACAATCTTCCACCGTGGAATGTACAGACGATCGCCTCCCCCGTGCGCTTGTTCTCAACAACTGATATGGCGCTTGGTAGTTACGGCACAGCGCTCTGGATAGATACTCACACGGAAGAGTACTTCTCCCCCGATTCTGGACAACGACTTGCGGCTCATACACTCAATGATGTTACACCAGAGGACGACCCAGAAATGCCACAGACGTCGATGGCTTCCGCTGTCTTTGATCTCAACCCAGGAGACACATGGGTTCGGCTTGCGATGCACGAAGCCGAGGGAAGAATAGCAATAGGGCATGCAACTGGGGAGATTACGTTCTTCGATTACGTGGATGAGTAGCAAAGAGGAAAGCCACCACCATATAGGCTCATATTGTGGCGCCTATGGGCGCGATATGACAATTCGTAGTTCTTCGAAGGTGCTTCCAAGTTTAGGCGCTTTAATGGCTACTTCCCACTAAGTTAGTGAAGCCGACGCTTTTGGAGTCTCCCATAGAGTAGGGGCTTTGTCCCTGTCAGCCCCGTATTTCAACACTTTCCAGACGACAGAGGTCCTGGTTGCATTGAGTTTATCATGCAGACTCAGTGGTGACCACTCTACTTCCACGGGTAGTAGTGCGGAAGACTCGTGCTGGCCGTCATGGTTACACACTCATCGGACGGCGACGTAGGGCGGTCGATGACAGGATTAAGATCATGGATTTCATGAACCTACTCAAGGGGTAGTATTACACATTTCGACGTGTTCAACAAGCAAACAACACCCAAAGAACCGAGATGCGCGATTTATGGGGTCGCAATTAAAACCTGTAGTCTGCGTTAATAATTTCTACTCGATAAGAACGGAGATAACGTACGGCGGATGGAGTCAGACCTAACTCTCTCAGAGACTTCGAGAAGTCAGAGCGAGAAAATTGTTTCCTTGTCAAGGGATGGAATGATCAGCCACACCACACGGCAACTACAAGATTAACGGATACCTCGGGAAGTGCTGCGCAAAGGAAACGGTCTCAACGTCGACGGCGAGTGTTTGTCCGGCCAAGAATTCAGCAACCTCTCGTAGTGCTACGTAAAAGATGAAATCTCGCTGATATGAATTAGAGGGTAATTAACCCACGAGCATCGCTTGAAAGCGTAGTTGTATATGGCTGTCCGCCACTTGCCATCCGTATTTGAAGACGTGTTTCTTTGAAGTCCTTACCCGCCACGCCGGAAGGTGCACTTGCTGCTGGTCTTGATGGCGGGGTAGCAGACGTAGAAGCATCGCTTGGCAAATCTCGGCCCTCTCTGAGTGCCTTCTCTCGAGCAGCTTTGTCGGCTCGAGCTTTCTTGTCAGCTTCTATCTGAGCTTTGACAGCCGCTCTAGCTTTCGCATCCTCGATCTTGTCTATATAAAGAAGTCATCAGCTTGCACACAAACCAGAGAGGATGAACTCGTTGAGGAAGGATATACCTCGTCTCCTTTCCTCGGCTTCTTTGATGACCTGTTTCTCTTTGAGTTCCTGTTTGGCTTTTTCCAAGTCCTAGTAGTTCGTGTTGTGAAGTTAGCTCGTCAAGGATAGCTTTGGTGAAACTCACTTTGCCAGATTTGCGACGGATTGCTTCGTTGGCTCGTGCTTCCTTTTCATCTTCGGCGGCTTTGGTGGCGCGTTTTGCAGCCATTTTCATGCGTAATTCTGCCAATTTTTCTTTCTTTTCTTCCTCTGTCAAGGGTTTAACCTGATTAGATCCTACGTAAGTTTCTATCTTGGTGAATTCACGATGGGAAGGAACACCATCACGCACCTCTTCTGTTGACTCTTCAAATTGGTCATGTCCACTCTTCTCGGCGTGGAAGTTGACCAAGGCCGTATTCTTGAATATTTTACCGCACTGTGTGCATTTGATACTCTAAACAACCCTCACAGTCATCAAACGGTCATCGCGGCGATAAATAAGGAACCTCCATGCCTTTGCCTCAGCACCAACATCTGGAGCCACGCCCTTTACCCCGAGACTTCTCAGAGCATCTGCATCCTCATCATCCTCGTCGTCCGCAGCGGGAACGCTAGTCGCCGAAGATGCTGATCCAGAGACAGACGAGAGATCGGGGACAGGCTGTCCATCGTGCTCAAAGATATGATCCATTGCGGGTTGAAGTCCTCGGTTTCCAGTAGCCTTAAGAGCCCCTGCATCGTGGCCAGCGAGAGTAAGTTCAATGGTGCAAAGTATGTCAGAGATCGTCAGTAGCTAACTCAAGAAGTGAGCAAGATGGATGCCAACATTCCACCCGAGCAACATCAAAGCCCATGGCAAGCAGCGTGTCTTTATCGGAGGGCATCGTGGTTGTTTCCTAATATCCAATGGAGATTGTTCTGGCGACGCGTCCAAGCAAAAGAGGTAACAGTGGCAAGTAGCACAAAGGGTGACGAGGTCAAGCTTCTGCAAAGCTTCTGGCGTCTAAGCCTCGAGTCACTTGTCTTCTCCCACCAACCAACCACCTCGCCGACACTGTGCATGAGCGATCGCCCCCTTTGTAGCGCATGCTATGGGCCGTTCGTCTCGCCGACTTTGCTGCGTTGTGGTATTTTCCAGTCCCAAGGCAGAATTGAACAGCAACACTCACATTAGCGATTTGCAGGACATGTCGGTTGTCTAAAATGTCTCATTGACATCCAAATGCCTTGCCTCATTTGCTGGCGCACCTATGCCAGTAGGTCTTTGTGTTAGTCCTTGCCTTATGATGCTCATATAATTACGGCCAGATCCAGACGTTGACCGACCTAAATTGGCGCGACAAGTTCAGATCAGCCGTTGGGCGGATTCCACCGTCTCTTCCACGTCTCTATCACCCAAACGGATACTAGATACTCATCTAGCCTGTATCACGGAACTGTCTACTTGGCTCGATAAGCGGGAGGTCGCTCTCGTTGAAGAAGAACGATACCTCAGCAGGGTACACAAGCATCTGGCGCTTTCCATCGAGTTTAGACATGACGGTCATCTGGATTATGGAGGCGTCGCTAGACTCAGTCGACTTACTATGATCAACCTGGAAAAGCACCTAAGCCTGATCCCATTATGCGCGTAAGAGTGCCTATAGGTCCTTGTTCCACAACAATCTCACTTTCAATTGAAGGAGCTTCGTTGCGTTTTGCGTGTGTATTGGGGTGTTCATCGGTGGACTCTTAGGCTATCATCCACCCAAGACCAGCACCATACTTACAACGTCTTACGTTCTCATTTTCCTGTCAAATACGTTGATAGTGATATTTAAGAAGCGAAGTTGAGTTGTCTTTGACCTAGCGTCCCGCTTCTTATATCTGGATAATTATGGGCATCTAATGAACAAGCTGCAAACAGTCGCAGTAAAATTGATGATACACCAGCCGATTATCGTAATTAACGTGACTCATACCGGGGGTGGTGGTGGCGCCCCACTTGGAGGTGGTGGTGGAGGAGCAGCGCCTGAAGGAGGGGCGGGGGTCGATGAGGGATTGTAGCCTTGTTGGGCATAATATTGGCTATATTGTTGTTGCTGTGACGCTAACCATTCCTTGAATTGTGGCGAATTGGTGTCGTATCCATATTGGGCCCTAATTGTGTTATGAGTACGAGAATGTTGTCTGGGGGAGTGCGAGCACATACCAAAACGACGCATAAGATTCCGGACTACTAACATCAGGCGCGGCTGCTCCGTATGCTGATTGACCGTCGGGTGGTGGAGGGGGCTGCTCTCCTGGCGGTGGTGGCGGAGCGTTAGGTGGCGGTGGTGCGTATCCCTAGAATCACGTAGGTCATGAGAAGTTGTTAAGGAAGGGACAGAGACTTACGGTATATTGAGCATATTGTGCTTGCGCTTGATGAAGTTCCATCTGCTGCTGGGAAACAATAGCGGCCGTTTTTGCATGCTCCGCTCGGACTACTTGGAGGAGATCTTCGGTCAGAACTTTTGCTCGGGCAACTTGGCCTTCATCTGGACCGCTAGACAGATAGATGAGTCGGTCGGTTGAAGTCAGAAGGTTGAAAATTCACTGACGTTATATGAATATGCATCGGTTCTTCAGCCTCTTTGCCTGTCTATTACGAGGTTGCGTTGAGTGGAGTGGAAAGTCGGGGGCGGCTGATTTCTTACCTCTTGGTCAACAAAGCCAGACCCAAGACCCTTTATCTGCACTCGGGTTCCCGTCTCTTGTTGAATGTACTTGACGAACATACCCTAGTAGATATATGAGATATTCGCCGTATGGTCGCCACAATATGATACTCACGGAGGGACCGACCACCTTTGCTCGCACGTTGAAGTTCCGTATCGATTCAAGGCCAACAGGTAACTTCTCTTCGGGCCATTTACGCTAGTTCAAGAGTCAAGTCAGCGATTCATCACGTCTCTCCCGCGGGGTGAACTAGCTAAACATACCTTTTCTCTCAGACGATCTTTCTTATCCTCGACGAGGGAGCCAAGGTCAATGTTAATAAGTTCGTTTACTTTCTCTACTGCTTTATCCAACATTTCTTGTGAAGAAGCGGCTATGTGCAGGTATAGAGGAGGGTCTTTGTCCGTCGCTTTGGTCCGGTCGGGGTACCATACACCCTTCGTGCTCACGGATGCACCAGTTTCTTCGTTGATCTATAGAG
>JAPEVF010001358.1:0-10664 GCA_029747585.1 Pleurotus djamor | reverse complement strand
TGTCGCGATCCAATTTCCCATTCTATCTTTCACGGCATGCTTGGGGACGATGGTGTCCGAAAATGATTGCTCAACTCGAAATGTGCGTTGGCCCGAGGCGCGTAGACGAAGACTGGCATTGTCGTAGACGGTGTGTGGACGATGAGAAGTCATTTTGATAGAATGAACAAACAAGCTATATTGTTCTCGTCGTCGCGGTAGGCACCGAGTCCGTGGTGGCCAAGAGTGGTCAAGAGTTTTGAGCGCTTAGGGTGAATTGAGCAGGATTGCTTTTTGGCGCCGAAACTCTGTCGTCCTTCCTCCTTCAATGTCACAGGCTATTGGCAATGTACGTTTCATTCGATTTCGATTTCGCGGCTGGTTCCCTAAATACTCTGAAACTGTAGACAGCGCTTGCTTACGCGCGAGTATGGCACCACGTCGACGCTTCCGAACGCGTCTTGGGAAAACTTGCGGAACGGATCGCACTTGTTTTAATGGGCAAGCATAAACCCATATACGACCCCAGTGGTGCGTACGAATTTGCTTTAATGGAGGGTACTCGACTAATGTAGCACATTCTCAGTCGACTGTGGTGACTATGTCATCGTCACCAACTCGAGGAACGTCAAAGTTACCGGGAATAAAGCCCAACAATTACTCTTCCGAAAGCATTCAATGTTCCCCGGAGGGCTGAAAGAAACACCATACGAGGATATGATGGTTAAAAATCCGGATGAGGTGCGTTCGCTGCAATTTTTACTCGAGGGACCTTCGAACAATAATATTTTGCTCTGTAGATCATCCGACACGCCGTTTCTGGTATGTTACCCAAGAACAAATTACGCGACCGAAGGTTGGAGCGGTTGTACGTGTTCCCCTCGTACAGAATGGGTATCCTTGGTGGCAATATCATGCGAAGTTGGGAGGATGGTACGCTACCTCCAGATTGGGATCCCAAAACGCCAACACTTGGAAAGGTTCCACCCCGATGAGTGGGACCTTCGCTGTTCAGATCCCATTATTTACTATTACATATAATGTTCAGGCCTATAGATACTATGGAGCTCCGACGTATCCCAAACGCATGCACAAATACTTAGTATCCAGAAGGTACCGTCCGAGTGATGATTTCACCTTAGTTCTATCGGTGGTATCCATTCTGGAATCTTGCCCCACGTAAACGTCTTCGCCGTGAAGGCGTCCAGCGCACTCTTGGGCAACATGCTAGCATAGTTCTGCGGCAATTTCTCGTCATAGGGACAAGCACCCCGTTTGTACGGCGATTGTGCTTGGGCAACATCGAAATTTGGCGGGCCGGGCACATTTTTCGCAGGTGCTAGAGCCGGCGTAGGTTTCGAGGCGAATGCACTAACACCGCTGCCGAAGGCAGATGATGTGGAACCGAAAGCAGACTGAGGGGCAGGTGTAGGTTGTCCAAAAGCCGAATTCGAAGGAGTGTTATTTGAGGGATTGCCAAATGCACTCCCGGAACTGCCAAATGCTGAAGCGGACTGACCAGCGAAGGCACCGAAGCCCGTTGCTGGTGCCGGTGCACTGGCCTGAGAGGTTGGCTGGCTTTGCTGCGCGAACGCGCCAAATCCTGTGGCGGGAGCAGCAGGTGTTGAACCAAACGCAGATTGTGTAGGAGCACCTTGCAATGGCGTCGTTGAAGAGAACGCGGACTGACCAAACACTGAGCCAGAGGGATTACCAGGAGTGGTGGAAGCAGCGCCAGCCCCGAAAGCTGTAGGCTTCCCCGCGAACGCAGAAAAAGCGTTACCACCGCCACTACCGCTGGCAGCAGCACCAAATGGACCGGGAGTCGAGGAGTTGTTCGCAAAAGCACCGAACCCACCGGTGGCGGGTTTTATAAGGGATGATTGACCGAATGCAGAAGTCGTAGGTTGTGTTTGACCAAATGACGACTGCCCAAATGCAGACGTAGCTGTAGGTTGCTGAGGTTGACTCAATGCTGGTGCTGATATCGTTTGGGCAGGTTGTCCAAAAGCCGATGTTGATGATAGGGAGCTTTGACCGAAAGCTGGGGCTGCCTGTGAAGGTTGTCCGAAAACAGATGTTGGTTGTGAAGGTTGACCAAATGCTGACGTAGGTTGTGTAGGCTGTCCGAACACTGAGGTCTTGGGCTGCCCAAATGCTGAGGGTTGTCCAAACGCAGAAGTTGCCGGTGGTTGACCGAAAGCTGGCTTGCCGAAGGCAGACTGTCCACCAAAAGCTGATTGACCAAATGACGACTTTCCAAAAGCTGAAGCGTTTCCAAACGCTGATGTTCCTCCTCCAGCATTAGCTCCAAATGCTGACGTGGTCGCGGGAGCTCCGAAGGTAGATGGTTGACCAAAGGCTGAGGTAGTAGTCATATTGTTGCTTGTACTGGTGGTGGTCGCAGATCCTCCTTCTTGGCTCAGCTTGACTGCTTGGTCGAAGACCGCTTGAATGTTATTACGAGCGTTCTAAGGACGTATGAGAAGACCAATCTTGATCTGCTGGCAGAGGCGAACGCGCACCATAAAGACCTGCTCGGAGGCCGCTATCTTCTCGGCTTCGTAGGTAATCTCTTCGGGTATGAACTTTCACTTTTCAAAATCTCCAAAGTGCATGACTCACATATTCATTCATATTCCCCCCTTTCAAGGCAGTTGCTGCACGAACTCGTAGCTCTTCTGGTGACTCGTCGAGTCCGCCAATCAAAATCGGTTCAAACTTTGCTGCCCCATATGAGGACAAAGGCCACAGCGGTTTATCCTTCATTGGCGTTAAATCATTGGTCAGTGTCGCCAAGCTGCATCCCTCCGATCAGCAACGAAGTATCATCACGAATCCTCCAATGACGCACGTAAAAGGCACTGCTTCTGGAGCAGCATTCGTCTTGGGTGGCGTCCAAGTTTGATCTACAACGAGTGGTTGAGTCTATTGCTGTCACACTGAAAAGTTGGATACGAACTTCCAAAGCCACCCTGTCGCTGTTCTGGGTGTTCATTGCGACATTGATTGCCAAACCGACATGATCCACGGAGAAAGAATTGGCAGACAGCCTACAAGGTGTCAATAAAGCATGCGGACGGGTATATCGAGGCGTACCATGGCTGAAGCGCGTGAGGAGGACGAAGGATGTGGTACGGAAGATACTCAGTCACGTGTAAACCTGACCCCACCTTCTACGTCCATGGAAGCATCTACCGTCGAAAAAGCTCTGATCTCAGGATCGTGGCCTTCAGATAGCCATAACTCCCATCTTCCCGAGTTGATCGTGAAGCTAGCTAGAGGTGTTGTTGAAGGCCGTTTCCGAGATGTCCTGCTCTCTCAGGAACTGTTGAATCTACGACCGGTGGACATAAACGAGGCCCCAATAAGCTCCTGGTTCGACCTGACCACGAGTCCTGCGGACCTGGACGAGACTGCTGGAGAATTTCTTCGTTTGATCCTAGCCATCGCTTTGCTCCAAAGCTTCGTACAAGCCAACTGGACCGGCCCCGATCTAGACTTCCAACCGCTAGAATTGTTCGGAGGAAGTTCTAAAGACCTCACTGACGAAATACTCATCCAAAGATCCATATCCGAACTCGCGTACGGTGGCGAACCTGCATACCATCTCACAAACCACCCCATTCTCTTACGACTGGCCCAGATACTCTTAGACACAACTTTTACCCACTGCAACACGGCTCCCTGGTGGCGGCTACGCGCTACAATCATCCATCAACACGTTCTCGATGAAACAGTCCCCCCTCCTTCGTCTGTTGTCGCCCCACTTGAGGCCCTGACGAAGGCGATTGCCGATCCTGAACTTGCGGGACGATTACACCTCGAGACTGGGCTGCTTGATCACACCCTTGGTCAGGATCGAGAGGCCTCTGATCGCTTCGTTCGAGCTGCTAGGGCAACGGGCTTGGAATACGAGCTCACTGGTGCGTTGGGGAAACGGACCAAATTCCAACAAAAAGATCTCAGTCAACTTGTTTTGCTGGCTGAGAGCCGATTGACTGTTTCCGATTCTCCTGGTGCCTCTGATGATTCCCAGAGCGTGCCTTTGTATAGTAAAAAGGTTGTTCCGGAGACCTTGGAGCTTAATGACGATACGCTGTTAGAGAAAACCCAATTCACCTCATCAAACCCCGATGACAAATCGAAATCAGCTCTTGGTCATCTTGACCCATCATCCCAACCCGCATTGCATCCGGTAGATCAATGCATTCTCCTCTCGCTCTGCCTGAATGTCCAAAACACATCGCCATCGCATGGTCTCACAGCCGAACAGATGGCTCCATACGTAGATCGCGTCATCTCGCACCCGCGAAACTGGTCGATCCATACCATGGCTCTCTTGCTTCGCTCCAGACTCGAATCATCACGAACAAGGACCGTCGAACGCGCAACTCTACAGCTCCAAGCCCTCATCGATCAGATGCCAACAGCCGACTCATCTATATCAGAGCGTCTTCTCTATCTTTACGACATTCCCCTTCCTAGCAAATGGGAGCTCGAGAAGGAACTGGCTCTACAATTCCTGAAACTCGGGGTTGTTAAATCTGCGCTCGAGATCTTCGAGCGTTTGGAAATGTGGGAAGAGGTGGTTAAATGTTGGGGTTCGTTGGAACAGCCGGATAAAGCCAAGGCGATTGTCAAGGATCTTCTTGACGGAAAACGCTACGAAGCTGAAACCGTCATAGCCCGCGGGAAGTCCCTGTCGAATGAGAAGCGGTCGTTTTTGGATGCGGCACGAGAGGCCAAACTTCTTTGTTTGCTGGGTGATCTAGAACCAGATCAAGCCGTCCAGCATTATACCCGTGCCTGGGAGGTATCCAAAGAGACATCGGGTCGTGCCATGAGGTCCCTTGGTGGCTACTATTTCGCGAGGGGTGAGTATGCCAAGGCAATTACTTCCTTGAAGCGTGCCGTCGCAATAAACCCACTATATACCCGATCCTGGTTCATCCTGGGTTGCGCGTGCGTAAGGGAGGAAGATTGGGAAGGCGCAAAGACAGCCTTCGGTCGATGTGTGGCAATTGATGATGAAGATGGGGAGAGTTGGAATAATCTGGCCTCCGTATACCTTCGCATGGGAACGATTCCATCATCTGAATCAGCCCTACAAGCACCCGGTGATGAGGATACTGATGCAGTCAGCCAAGAAGGCCAAACTGTGAGTGTTTCATGTGGCGTTCAAAGCCTTCCCGCGAGGTTTCTGATTGGTTTCCTCGGTTGCGGCGTTTTCATTTTCTCCTACGTCCCCACCAACATCTGCGTGTGTTCTGGTTGCTAGGTCAATGGAGACGCGAAGAAGATTAATGGAGAAACCGCGATGGCTCTTCATTATGATGGCGAGACCAGCCAATCGATCCCATTTGCCCACAAGATGCTCGCATTTCGAGCACTCAAGCAAGGGCTGCGGTTCAGCTACGACAACTGGCGTATGTGGTCGAATTATATGATCGTCGCGATGGACGTCGGCGAACTGTCGGAGGCATGCCGTGCTCTTGGTCGCGTCGTCGAAGAGACCAGCGCTAAAGTTGGCGCCGAGTCAGTCGATGAAGATGTCCTCGAAAGACTTGTTAGAGCCGTGACTGAACCGGCTGAGTCAGGCGAGGGCCAGAACGGCGGCGAAGAAGCTTCTCGAAGTTCCAACGAAGGTAATGCGTTATTCAAGAACGTTTCAAAGTTACTTGAAACCATCATCCTACCTCGGGTGTCCTCACCCCGGATATTTCGTGCATATGCTCGATTGCTGACCTGGCAATCCCGGTGGGAGGAAGCGTTGAAAGCGCACCTGGATGGATATAGGTGTGGGATAGCAGGATCTATGGAAAAAGGTGAGACGGACCCAGAGAAGTGGCGTGAAGCTGTCGTAGAGGTGGAGGAAATTGTCGACATCTTGAGAAACTTCGGGCCCCGGATCCAAACTGGAGGTACGAACTGGCGACTACAAGCTCGGAGCATTGTTAGAACATTCATGGGTCGGATGAAGGATGGGTTTGAGGATGAACCTGAGTGGTCTCGACTGGTCGATCTACAGGAAGAGTTACGAAAAGTTGAAGGGTAAAGGAGGTAGCGTCAAGGTCATATAATTATTTCATTACCATTGTCCCCAAGCCGTTGAAGCAGGGGCAAGTGATCACTAACAATTCAATGATGCGCCACACCCTTGAATTACAAAGGCCGATGTCCTCGAGGTATTATTGAGTGGGTATCACCATCGAGATGAGGTGAATTGCAAGGTGGGGATGTCGTAACCATATACAATCTGGTGCTACATGTGGTTCTTTCGGAAGCAGATAAGAAAGCGAGCAGTTGCGAACGAAAATGAATGATGGATTGATTGTGTCAAACGAGATGAGATGTCAGGAGCAAAGACCGCGGAAGAGAGCTGAGTGTAAGAACGGGAAAGCGGTTGTGGGTGGGAGGCTACCAACTGAGTGCTTGCGCGACCCGGTTGAGAGTGAGAGTGGTGAGGATTTCGGTCACGATGGCTAGACCAGGCCCTTTGATGGTTAGTCGTGCATGAAAGTCGTCTTCTGGTTCACTTAGTTCCCAGACGGCGACTAGAGCACGCCCATCGCTGCACTATACCAACAACCGATATATTAGCCCAAACGGCGTATACCTGCCGGATGCCACTCACCTCCATGCGCTGCGGTCCATTGATCTTCCACTTGTATTCTTTGCTTCCATTTTGCGGCTTGAAATATTTGGATCTATGACAAAACGTCCGAGCACATAAGGTGGGAAGGTCGAGAAGCTGTGGACTGGCTTACTGGCTTGAGTCCCGCTTCTGCCGCAGAGAGTTTGCCATGGGTTGAGAGGCGGAGTTGCCATAGACAAGGTATCCTTGGGTGTTTCCGGGACCAAAGTAAAGAAAAGACCTATCCGGGCCCATTATTGCGGGGTGCTGCTGCGACCACGCATCTTCTCGCCGTACGCGAACGACAAGATTAGGATCCTGAGGTATCTGCACAGCAAGACACTCTGAGATGTCTGAATCGAGTGAGACGCGGTAGAAAAATACCTGTTGTCTAGATGGATGTGAGTTGGGTCGGTCAAAGTGAATCATAATCAGAAAGCTGGACGTACATTGTGAATGCAGCCCTACTCTCTAGATCCTCGAATCTACAATGGCATGGGTTGTCGCCAAACTGCAGGAGGATGTACGGACCAGACATGGAAGGAAAGGGGAGACTGAGAGAGAAATGGAAGGGAAAGAAGAGACCCCATTCTACTTGGGAACCTGCCTTTGATATGTATTATTTTTTNATGTCCGTTTCTTCAAATTTCTTCTTTAGAAACAAGGTAAAGGCCGGTACATGAGAACCGTAAATCAAGGCTTGGGCGGCGTTATGCCCTGAGTCAGTACCCCACGTGGAGAGGGTTGCCACGAGGGACACCCACGCGGCGGCACGTGGCTTAGATGCATCGGTCCCTCAGGCGCCCGCCAAGTGCTCCGCCGTCATTGCATCCATAACCCCTTTCAATCAGATTGCTGCGCTTCTTTCCTTTCAACTTTCATCATAACCATCGTCGCCGTCGTCGCCAACAGCGAGCTCAGTAATCGAACTCTGGTGTAGAGTATTGTACAATGTCGTTTATTAAGAATGTCGTGTCGAAGCTGCCTCAGGGCTTCGAAAGAGCCCGAGCTCAGGCTATCGGTATGTTCGGTCCCCGTTTCTTTGGCCGTTGTCGCTTAGTTCATGGACGCGGAATGCGTTTGAATAGGTATCATCAGCCCAAATCGTGAGTACGAAGTCAAAGTCGCGTATATTGCGTAGTCAACCTTTGTACGTAGGTCGCCATGATGACCCGGAAGAGCAGGCGCAAGACGCAATTCGTGCAGAAATCAACGCGAGCCACCGCTTTACCAGCTTCGCAGGCGAGAGAACGCACAACATAGCTAAGTGGTATGCAGCACGCGACCGAGAATCTACCCGGCGCTCATGGCTAACATCGTGTCGGCAGGCACGTTGACGGGCATGATTACATGTGGGCAGTCTCGGAAATGATAGATAACGCCAAAGACGTCATTTTCATTATGGTAAGTCTTACCCCAGTCTCTCAATCATGTCAACAGATGTCTCAAATTGACGCCAGGATTGGTGGCTCACGCCCGAACTCTACCTTCGTCGCCCCCCTGCGTTCTACCCCGAATGGAGACTTGATAGGTTGCTCAAGCGCAAGGCTGAGCAAGGTGTAAAGATATATGTGATTGTATACAAAGAGGTCAGTGGTTTGCTAGCACCCGATCACTCGGAATTGAATCCGCTTCGATCTTGATCGAGAACAGGTGACCCAAACGATGTCTATGAGCTCGAAACATACGAAGGTTAGTGTTGCTCGCTCCCAACAATTCAAGACCTCATCATTTGGACAGCGTGTATTGACCGAACTTCACGAGAATGTTCATTGTATTCGTCACCCTGATCATATTGGTTCTAAAGGTCCCATTTTCCTTGTCCTGTGGGCTCCACACGCTGAAACGATTCGCTTCAGATAATGTCCAATTTTGGTCCCACCATGAGAAGGTCGTCGTAGTTGACAACAACTATGCCGCCATCGGAGGGCTAGATCTCTGCTTCGGACGATGGGATACCCACAATCATCCCCTGGCGGATGTCCACCCATCCAACTTCTCCGCCACTCTCTTCCCCGGGCAAGATTACAACAACGCCCGAGTGCAAGATTTCCAGAATGTGTATGAGTTTGCGAGCAATACTGTATCGATCTTAGAAACGGCTAGGATGCCTTGGCATGATGTGAGTTGCCACCATCTCCACATCCGTTGACAAAGTTTTGACCATCCCTATGATAGGTCCATATGACATTCACAGGGCCTGCAGTCCTAGATATTGTCCAACACTTTGTAGAAAGATGGAATGAAATTAAGAAACGCAAGGTATGTCCTAATTACGAGTTTCGATAGCCTTTCCAATAATCCCTTGCTTTGACCTTCAGTATCGCAAAGATCCGTAGGTCCACAACTTCTCCGTCTCGTTGCTGGTCTGATTTGGTATGCTAGGCGATACGATTGGCTAGCCCTCCCTCATAATATCGATGTGGCCCCGAATGAACCAGTTGCTCGTATGTTTTGATTTTTCTGAGCTGCCATTTTACTCACATCTTCCCCCAGGTCACCCCCATCGAGAGCAGTGGGCGGAGATGGGTCGCCGTTTCAAGAACAAATGGCATAGTCAATTTGGTGATCGGTCTGACGAGCCTGAACGCTCGCCTTATGAGCATTATGGGCGCCCCACTTGTAACATCCAGGTCGTCCGAAGCGTATGCGATTGGTCTCATGGTCCGTACACATCGAATCTCACTTGTGAAACAATTAACTCTTGAGCCCAGGTGTTCTTCCTGAGCATAGCATTCAAAACGCTTGTAAGATGGCCTTGATCTCCGTCAGATTTGCTCAGCCATTCTAACCCTGTTGGTAGATATCCAACTGATAGAAGAGGCTCAGCATTTCATCTATATAGGCATGTTTCGTCCCTCCCTTCTTGCGAGTTCACTCAAATAACCTGTTCAACAATTTACAGAGAACCAATTCTTGTGAGTAGTTTCCCTTTTAGCGCCAATTTCTCTGCTGATTTACGATTTTCAGCATCACCGCAACGAAACCAGGCGGAGTCGTACAGAACCTGATTGGAGAGGCACTTGTCAAAAGGATTACGCGCGCAGCCCGAGAAGGCACGCGTTTCAAAGTAATATCCCTTCACCTTGTTGCCTGAACCTCCCTCTCAGTCCCTGCTTTCAGGTCATCGTTTGTATCCCTGAAGTACCAGGCTTCGCTGGGGATCTCAAAAATGAAAGCGCCTTGAAAATCATCATGGCCGGTCAATATAGGTCCATCAATCGCGGAGGCAGCAGTATTTATGAGGAGCTCAGAGCCAATGGCGTTGAACCGTTAGCATAATTCATCATGTCGTGTGACTTCGAACTGACATAAGATCATACAGGATGGATTATATCCGTTTCTACCACCTTCGTTCTTATGATAGAATCAATGCGCCATATGGTTGGTTTGGTCGCCTAGCCTGTCCGAACGTCTGACACTGACTGAACCTGGCAGACACTTACATCTCCAAGATTGAGCAGAACTCTGGCGTACGCTTTCACGAAGCTCAAGTCGCTTTGTCACGGCAGTGGATCGGCGACATGATTGACGACGAGCACACCCAGAAGGAAGTTAAGTTGAAGATCCCCGAGGCTTCAGGAGAGGGTATGGTTATCAGTGATAAGACTAAGGTGAACATCGAAACCATCCCCTTACCTGCCTCGGAGGAGGAGGCGAAACGGATGGTCGAGAAATTCGAACACGGTGCCGATAATCTGAGAGGTGATGAATCGGTGGCTGATAGCGTTGCTCAACATATGTTGGGCGACAACACTACCTTGCTCGATGAGAAGTGGCTGGGTACTCCCGAAGAAGAGTTACAAGCGTAGGTCCTCTAGCTTGTGGTGGATTCCCTCGCTGAACAGTATTTGCCCAGATACGTTTCCGAGCTACTCTATATCCATTCTAAATTGATGATTGTTGACGACCGACGCGTCATCGTGGGTTCTCTGTCTATTGTCGGTTGAATAGCTTATGAAACGTGCTTCCAGATCGGTTCGGCAAACATTAACGATCGCAGTCAGAAGGTGCATACTCTTCTTTTTCTAATCTGCGACAATATTAA
>JAPEVF010001357.1:0-10668 GCA_029747585.1 Pleurotus djamor | reverse complement strand
GAGTTTCGATATATGGGATGCAGAAACTTTCACAAATAAGGGGCACCGAAACTGCTACTAGCCCCTTTCCCCTTACAACGCCCCTGCTTCACCTTCCTCTGCGATGACAGACCGTTTAACACGCCAGTCGTTTCTCCTTCTCCCTGATTCAACTATCACTCATGACATGATACATCTACTTCCCTTCGACCTCCCGTAGTTAATGACCCACCTACACGTCTTCTCTTCTTATACCGGTCGATCTCTTAGAGTAGTACTGGTAGGTTCGGCGCCTCACCGACGGCTTAGAGTAGCATCGACGTTTTTTTACACCTTATACTTGTTATATTGGTCAATATTATTGATTCCTCGCATCTTCGGCTCATTCTTGCAGCTATCATCGCTCGATAACCCGTCAAGGGTTTGTACCCCCTTGGCGGTCCAATATCTCGGTCAGGGAGCCCAGTTCCGTCTGGTACTGACCGCAGCCGATGCGATTGCCGCGTCAAATCCACTAGCCGACTGACTCGTCGACCGAATCTCGACTCGCCGACCAGTTCCCCGCTTCCTTGCTCGCCTCTCACCTTGCTAGGCTCGTCTACTTGTCACTCGTAGTATTCACTCGTCTCATTCTCGTTCTATCCTACTTATTTTCTGCCCCGTTGTCTTTCTATTCGTCTCGTTCCGTCCTCTCTCTCTCTCTCGTTCTTCCTTCTCGCCAATTCTATCTATCCCTGTCCATTACTAGGTATTGACTTTTCATAGTGGCGCCGTCCCGGTCCTAACAACTCATCGACGCAATGTTAAGGTTGGTGTTTACTAGACTCGTTCCCAGCTACCGGTGGTACGGGTTTTCTGTAGAGGTGTATCGCCAACTGATCATGAGGATCAATTTACTTCCAATACCTTAGAATGTGGAAGACGAAATACCTTTCACGATCCTCTGAACGCATCCCAGGGATACTTGAGCCCCTCCAAAGGAAACGACAACATTGTCTCCGAGAACCAGTGTTTCCACTGTCTCGCAATTTTGAGGATTTTCTCTTTCCCAGTCCTCCAAAACCCGGACACACCAGGCATCCGTATCTCCAGCAACGTAGTAATCAATTATTTCATCCCATTCAGCAGTCGGAGGACTTCTATTGATAAAGATAACTTTCCTTGATATGTCAGAGGAGTCAGTTCTTGAGGACTTGCTGCCGTGGACAGCTCTCGAAAAAGCCCTGACCAGCTGTTTGGCACCGCTGACTTTGAGGGAAGTGCCCATGATAATCAACAGATCTGGTTTGCATGCGATATCTGCCTGCTGGATTCGCCTAATCTCATCGCCAAACGGATGCAGCTTATTATAAAGTACAATAGCAGGACGCAGCACTCCCACATTTATGCGACGAGCGGAGCGAGCGACTCGTTCTTCACCTTAAAAATAAATTAATAATTTGATATTTCTCCGAGAAGCTTTGCGAAGGAACCTCACAGCGAAGTGCGCACTCTGGGCAATCCGGTGCCCGCCCGTCGGCGAAAATTTCAAGATATGCTTCGGTGTGAGCATACTCTGCAGAACAGGCGGTGCATCGGAGACGATGAATGTCTCCGTGAAGTTGAACGTTTCGAATACGCTCATCATGGACCTCAGATTCTTCTCTGTCATTTGGTCCAGGCCTATCTCTGAAATTGCCTGGAAGGCCAGCCTTCGCCTCCAATCCATCGATATTCTGGGTATAGGACCGAAGTAGCTTCTTTTTCTTGTCAAGGGCTTTTATAAAGTAGTGCGTAGGCGAWKGGTCGGCTGMRTCGAWRRYACSATCCCACTCCMTCGTRKGCACGGGGAAATCCAAGTTCAGATATATAGATCTGAAGGAGGGCTCTTCTTCATTCATCGGCGATCGCCGTGGAGAACTCGGCCCCGCACCAGGCGTAGAGGAGTCCTTGGGCGGTGGTTGCGCTCGGACACGAACCGCCTTCGAGAATTCACGAACCATCCGCTTGGTACCTGGTACCCGGAGACTGGTCCCCACAACGAGGAGCAGGTCTGCACCACTGCGACCCTTCCCTTTCGACGAGCCCATAAGATCCTTCTGAACGATGTTTCCAACACCCTCGCCATCCTGATGCATCTCGTTATACAAGACGACACTGGGTCTCAGCCGGCCTATTCCTCTGGCACGCTTCCCAACAACCTGGCGAGTTTCCTCCATCTGAGTGCACTCCGGGCATTGAGGTAGAGTACCTGCTTCTAATGAAGGGAGGTGATCCTCAAGAGGAAATTTATGAGTGCAAGTTTGACAGTGTACCGTTTGTATAGATCCGTGTAGTGGTATGCAGCGGGGAATCTCTAGAGGGGGGGATGGTAATCTTGCTGTCGATGGGTCTTCTGAGGCCGATTTATTTTTTGGACGAGGTTTAGGACGGGACTCGGGGACCCCAAAAGACAAGCCAGCTTTGACTTCGATAGCATCGATGTTCTGGGTATACACGCGGAGCAACTTTCCACGATCGTCAAGGCTACGGAGGACATGGTGAAAAGGGGTTGGTGTTGCGGTCATGGACAACGATGACAACCTGGCGATCATCTGGCAGAAGAGAGAGGTCGTCTGTTCGGACTACGATAAACACCGTCAGCAAGACTGATAAGCAACGTGATTCACAGGCGAAATGGTGGGAACCGAGACAAAGACAAATAGACCATTGCTAGAACGGTTCTACTGGTCTACTGGTTTACGAGGAGGTGACTCACGCTGAATACAGATGCATCGAACAAGTCCCGCCCGGAGGTGAGCTGTTCGCGAGGATTGTCCCGCTTCAACGTTTGAAACAGCCCTTCCGGCGACCGGAAATCTGGGATGCCAGCTTGCACTGATATACCCGCTCCTGTGCAAAGGTTCAATGTACGTCCCCCAGCATTAATACAGTCCACATACCGCATACGACGACGACCCGCTTAGCTTTTAATATTGCCCTGATCACCTTTGCTATCTGGCCTTCGGGATCGGAGGGGGCGACCAGGAATGAAGGAGTCGATGGCAAAGGTTTGCCCGACTCCAACGGTAGAAACGTTGTCATCGCAGGATGTTGTGTCCGTCCTCCAGCTTGAGAAAGTTGAAGGCGATGGTGTTGGTGGTGGTGAAGGAAATTGACAACGTGGGTCAGAGCGTGCACTTGCAAAGCGGCACCAAGTGAACCGCACACAAAACTGGGAGAAATCTGAACTCGGTGGCGTGGGAGCAACTTTACCACCTCCAATGTTCCCGTCACTCGGTGTTCGCCTGTTGACTTTACTTTTGTCAAATACTGATTCGTGAGCATAGGAATTGATAGGTTTGACATCGAAAACGTACTAAAATATCCAAGAAATCAATTGGGGCATACGGTGGCTGCTTTCTTGGCCGTCGTCCAATCTTTGCTGGACTCCGACACCGAAATCATCTTTGATGCATGATGACCAGGGATGTGCATGTTGTGGATCAGAGGGAAATTTTCGACACCTACATTAACTTTGCGATGCAGAGATATATGAACAGACAGTGACGCACAACCGATGCATGGACTTCAGACTGCTTCTCGTTCTCAGAGATTGGCCTGATGACCTCTGGACAGCAAGGCTCGCTATTTTTTCACCTCTATTTTCCAATACTTCGCCACTTACAACATATATAGGTCTCAGCAGCTTTGGGCATGTCGCCTTCTTGGCGGCACCCGTCGGTCCGGATGATACTCTCCAATTCTCCGGACTCATATAAAATACTGGGCTTGAAGGGAGAGCCATACATCGCCCGAAATGAAGATATCTCTTTTCTTGCTTGCTATCCTATCATACGCCTTTGGTCAGGATGGCTTTGCGTCTCTCAATGGTGGCACTACTGGTGGTGCCGGCGGTACAACCACGACCGTGTCTGCCGCAGCGGCATTCCAGACTGCGATCAAGGTATAGTCGCCAGGTTACTTCTTGTTTCGATAGTCCTAGCTCTCAAACTCATATCCACAGAGTAACGCACCCAAGGTCGTGTTTTTGAAAGGCCCTATCTCGCTCTCCTCGCAAGCATCCATCGGTAAGTCCTGACTGCCACATGGCCAATTTGTCTTTTAACCAGTAATTCTGTCCAGGAAACAACACCTCTATCATTGGGGTAGGAACCACTGGAATCATTAATGGAGGCGGCTTAAAGACCGTTGGCACCTCCAATGTCATCATTCGGAACTTAGTGATCAACAAAGTCAAAGGAAACGATGCAATTACTGTTCAACGTGCACACAACATCTGGATCGACCACAACGAGTTCTTCAGCGATACTGATCATGGATTTGACTTCTACGATGGCCAGGTAGATCTAACCCATGCTTGCGATTTCATCACGGTCTCTTGGAACTTCTTCCACGACCACTTCAAGGTTTGTTTTCTATTACCCATGACGGGGTTGAATCTTACATATATTCGCCATGTAATAGTGCTCTTTGATTGGCCATGATCCGGGAAACGCTAAAGAAGATACGGGGAAATTCCACATCACATAGTATGTTGTCTTGATCAGGACATTCGGTTCGCTCGCGAGCCTCTAACGTCCATATGAAGCCATCACAATCGGTGGAACAATATCCATACCCGAACTCCAGGTACACCCTTCACATTTCTCCTGTCACTTCGTCCAAACTAAGCTAATTCACTTCCTCCAAGCCATGCGATTCGCTCACGTTCATTCGTTCAACAACCTCTTCGAGAACGTCGTGTCCCAAGGCATCCACTCCCGTTCATTTGCACAAGTTCTGATTGAGGGGAACGTATTTGTTAACACTACAGAACCAGGTAAACCCCTCCTTCTCGTTGAATTGTTTTCACTAACTAGCACGGCTAGTTTCGACATTCGGCTTCGTCATCCCTGACGACTCGCCTGCAAATCCATCTGGTGATTTCGAGCCTGACGGTTTTGCCAACTTCGGCGCAGGTGCGAATCTCAATGGACTGACGCCTCAATGCATGATTGTTGAGCTGATGTTTACTGTACAGCCAGTGATTTCGGAGGTGGGAAAAATAACATCACGGCCACAGGCAACTTCACCTCCGTTCCGTACGCGTACTCTTTAACCCCACTCACGAGTGTTCGATCCACCGTGACATCTGGTGCAGGAGTTGGGAAAATATAGTGATCCATGGCATCTCTTGTCCTATTGGTATATAATAAATACATGTGTGTCGATAACATGATGAGCTATGATGAGGATGGGCATAGCGAATGATCGAGAGTTCTACTAGCCAAAACATGAAAATACAGCTTGGGGTTGTCATATCGGTATGTAATCCTATAAATGGCCATAACGTGATGAGTATGAGGAAGCACAAGATGCAATCGAGACTTCTAGATGATAAATAAGGTCAAATCGGAGCAAAATCGAAGTCCCCTATGTCAGTCGGTCAACGACTCCCAAGCCCACGCTGCCAGAGTTGCGGTCTTTAGGTGACCCAGCCAGTGCTCCGTAAGTATGACTTTTATGATGATCCGGTCGTTGCGTCCACGACCTGCGATGCGAACGTGCCAGCCTGTACAACTCGACCACATCCAGAGTGGGAGGTATCAAAAGCGATGCACTGCGTCCACAGAGATCGACCTGCGCATTAAATATGCAAATTTGAGATGGTGCAAGTCCAGTGGTTTTAATTGCGATCATGATCACAGCCACATGGGGCCGTCTAGTTTCCTGTGCCGATTGACCCTTTTAAAAGCCACGGACATTTTTGTGACTGACATCGTTTGAGAAAGGGATTACGTCTATAGTTGTGACAAGTGCATACCTATAGCACAGCAAGCGCGCATCGCTTTTCGAGCCTTTGAATCAACATTGGTCGGAGCTCCAGCGGGCCGCTGTGGGTCTGGGGGGATCGGTCTCGCCGACCCCCGAGATCCTAACAGCAGCGCCGAGACTTCTTTCTTCTCTTCACCTGTGAAAGTTTGTGAGCTTAAGCCCCAAAGGGCAGGTAAAGTACCTACCAGGAATTGTAGCGGAAATGCTGATATAGTAGTCCACTACAGCATCAGACCGGCTGATACCCGACCCAGGGCTGTCAACAGCCTGGCTGGTTTCAATTGACAAAGTACTTGACGATAGCATGGCCGGCAAAATGATTGTGCAAGTAACTTGGCAGAGTTGAAGGAGAGAGGGAGGAAGAGAAGGGTTGGAGACAGAGAGTCCCTTCCTCGAACATATAAACTCTCCGGCGCGTGCGTTGTGCGTGGGCAGCCGGCATAGCCCAAACATAGGTGTCCGACCACACTTCAGAGAACTTTGGAGTAATTTGCGAGAGCCCAGGAGATTCTACTATGAAGATGTGATATACATGCTCTGGAGGAACGAATTGAGCATGGTAGGGGTGATTGGGGCAGGAACACACTGTGCAAACAGTACGGGAACAAGAAAACATGAGGTTCAAGGCATAGAACAAGGAGAATCAATACAATTGCAACGCATCATCAAAGCAAGCTAGGCCCTCCGTTTGAGTGGATCTTGGGTGGATAAGGGTGAAACGTGTCACTAGGAAAGCAAGCAAGATCGAGTGAGATGATGATGAAAGAAGAACAATTTTTGCAGAAGGATCCGGAAGACAAGCCAATCTGCTGGAGAAATGCCCATAGGAAGCATATTCAGAGAGCACTAGCAGGAGAATCTTGGATTCACACGACGGGTCATTCGATTCTTGCAGGTTTTGGGGTGAGGATGTAAGGCTGACCATGCTCATCGAGGCGCCAACATTAACTTCCATCATAAGCGGGACGGACGCGTTGATTAGCAAGGGCTATGTCGTGACGGCACAAGCTCATAAGCGATCGCAGAGCCGCAGAGCCCGAGAGAGAAGCAGATACAGCCCAAGGTGGCCTCAGGTCATGGCTGGACGAGGCGGTGTTAGGAGGAAAACGCGAGAGAGAGAGGCGATACGGTGGCAAAATTACATCGGCCAAGTCGTAGGTCCAGCCGATTACGTTGATCTGACCGCCATACTTCGTCCGTGTGTACTAAAATCCGTGGTGGTAGTGGTGGTAAAAATAAAAGTGTGCGCCACCAACCGTTTTGCCCCAACTAGGAAGTAATCGGTACATTACGTAATATTATTAAATGTCCCACGCCCTTGGAGACGCGTCGCCCTCGCGCTTCACTAGTCCGCAATCTCAACGCCATGTCCTCGTCAGCATCCTCCTCAAAACCCACAGACTCAACAGCATCTAAACCTACAGAACCAAAGAAGGGCGACGAAAACCTCCATCTCGGTGTCTTGGAAGAGGACGATGAATTCGAAGAATTCGCAACAGCAGGTTAGTGAAACCCCTACTTTCTTTGTTATCTGTTCCGTTACTCAATCGTTTCTACGCATTCCTCAACCCTACCACTTGCGAACTATATCCGACGTACGATGAAACAGACTGGGATGATTCTGAGACGGATCTAGCTCATCTAGGAGGCGCCGCACCTGGAGCTGCCAAGTCTGGTGGAGACAAGCTATGGGAGGACAACTGGGATGACGATGACATCGAGGATGATTTCAGCGTTCAGCTACGGTGCGCGCTCATGTCTCTCACCCTTTTCCTCGCTTCTCACTCGCCAAATTTCGTTAGGAACGAACTTGCTAAGACTGGGAAGGGAGACGCCATGGAGCATTGAAAGCCTCCCCCAGATGTACAACAGTTATCCTCTTCGAAGTTGCATATTTGTTTGAATCGCATTCGCGCCTCGAAGCTCCGATTCTCCGAAGTTGAATGACTGAAAAGCGTCATCATTCATCAAATGAGTTCGAGAAAGACATTAGCTACATGGATTCCCTTTATCCGGGGTTGCGTAAAACACAGAAAATAAGGCTAAGTAGGTCACTGGTCAAGGGTAAAGATGTCGAAAACGGAAAGCGAACAGAAATCATGCATATGGACTACGGATACAAAATCAAACAGCGAACGTTTCGGCCTTCTCCTTCTCAGGAAGAGACCCAGCATCATCAACGCCAGTCTGGCTGCTGGTGGCGCTATCATTGAGACCCATCTTCGAAGTGTCGAAGCCATTTTGTTCGAGATATTCACGGAACTGTTTCAAGCGCATAGGGTCAGCTTCTGTAACACGATCGAATCCGCATGGAAACAACGCACGAGTGTATCCTCGTTTTCCATGCCGTCATGGGTCATGGGCTTGATGAACAAGAAGGTGACGATCGCGCTGAGGATAGCCAGACCACTGCCAACCCAGAAAGGACCAGTGTTTCCTCGGTCAGAGTCAGGTCCGCCGAAAGCTACGAAATGAACGAATCAGAGGCCATGTCGATTGAATATAATATCCGCCTCACCATCAATCATTGGAGGGAACGCTATGACACAAGCCCGTCAGTCATGGTAAAGAGGCGACAGTACAGCAAAACTCACCCCAAGTACCAACAAACGCTCCGACCTTGCCGATGGCAGCAGCAATTCCATAGAACTGACCACGGACGGCGGTCGAACTGGTCTTACTAGCGAGAAGACCCAAGCAGTTACCAGGTCCGACTTCTCCCAAACTCAAGAAGATACCATAAACAACGGCGAAGGCAGCGACGTTGCCAACCAAGCTGCGAACGATTCAGTCTGTGAGTTGATTTCCAAGGGGAGCAGAGGTCAAGTACGAACTGTTTGTAGAGGCCACTCATGAGGAAGCCAACGAGAGCCTGCGCCAGTAGACCAAAGATCTAAGGAGGCTCACATTAAACACAGATATACGGTCGTCGTAGGTATGACTCACCATAGTGTACTTGGGTCCGAGGTAGTCAACAATGAAAGCGCCACCAATGGTACCAGGCATGTAGAACAAGTTGGTCACGACATTCCATCCAAGAACGACCGTCAAGGAGTCATTTCCACCAGTGATGCTAAGCGCGACTTAGGTGAGATCGGGATGGAAAATACGTTAGAAAATACGCTCACTTGTTGATAACAATAGAAGAGTAGAGTCCAAACTGTCATAGCGTTAGTCAACACCATACTGCTCATGTTGCGAGCGAGGATACGTACGGGATAGACGATGAAATCATACAAGAACCTGATTTCCAGCGTAAGCACATAGCTTATTTGAACACGGGGTCAAGTACTTACCAGACGAACGACACAGCGGCCAACTGGACCCAGTACCGCCTCAGCACAAGTCCGTACGGAATCTTGACGTGCTTCATCGAGTCCTTGCGGTATCGCTCAGGCTCCTCCATGTTGAGTCGCCATACGAACACAGCCAAGGCCGGGATGACACCCAATCCCAAAGAAAGACGCCAGACAGCTCTGAGGTGGTTATCGCCAAATCTGTGGTGCACATGATTGGGGTAAGAAACTGATGGTAAACGGAGCATCAACAAGCGGAGACACGTACATCCAGAATAGCACGAGGGGTACAAAAGATGAAATGACGAAGCCAAAGTCAATCATGGAGTCTAATTACGTTGTTCCATGTGAGCAAAAATACGATGAGAGTCAGGCGGCAAGTAACGTACTGGTAGCCAGAGTGAACCATCGATGTTGCGCATTTCTGCTAATGCCTTTCTGCTCAGATTGCTCAGATGCCGATACCGACCCACACGGATATTCTGCACCGACACCGATGCCGAGGAGGAACCTGACGAGTTCATGAGCCGTGTTTGAGCGCATTCGGCTTACGATAAAGGCGCATGGACGTACCGACAAGCACTCAACATGGCTAACATTCCACCGAAGCTCCCGTTCGCACCTTTGGAAGCGGCTGACAGGGCGGAGAACACTGCGACGATAGCAGTGGCGGTCATCTGTGCGTAGACAGATGAGGCATGTTGTCTAAGGATAGCCAAACGCAGATAACTCACCATGCCGAATTTACGGCCAATCTTATCCGAGAGATAACCAAAGACAAGCATCCCAACGACTGTACCAGCGAACCCAAGACTTGACAAAGTTCTGCTGTAATTGTGATTTGCCAGCCGTTCCGATCCATATATACGCGTCAGAACTGCGAGGGAGTGTCAGATCGTGTATCTTGGAAGTAAATTGGGGGCGGGCTTACGAGTATTGACTAGAGACGATCGCCAAGATGGCTGAGCGACTTTGGATCACACGACAAGAAAACGCGAATGCATACCATTTCCGATGACACCGTTGGCGTATCCTGCGCGCAGAGTCAGCGTTCGCACAAGGAGAGAATGACACCAACGTACCATCAGAGAACAAGGCCGTTCCACAACTATCGTCGACGATAAACTAGCAAGTTCAAACCATGAAAAACGTAGATACGCACGCGAAGATGAGGGAAACGCTCCTCAGACGCTCCTTTAGTGTGACTGACATGACTGAACCGACCAGTAGAATCGACTGGAAGAGTACGTATGAGGGGGGAGCAGAGAGAACCTCAAGAGGAAACAATTTTACCTCGCTTAGTATATAAATGGTCCTCGGAGGAGCGTCAAACCATGCTACGGGGTATCAGCCGCTTTCGGATGCAAGCACATGGGTCGCTGAAGCAAGTGCATCACCCATTTTATCCCCACTGTTCCGTTTGTACTCTTGTTATCGAGGAGACACAGTGCGTATCTGTCTTCGTCTGCGTTGGTATCATAGGCGCTAACAACCAAGGACCAGACGGGCGCCTAAAAGCTGATATTTCAAACGACCTGACAAGTATTCAAGCGTCTCACCTTCAAGAACGCCGAATCAATGTCACAAAGCAAATCAG
>JAPEVF010001356.1:0-10690 GCA_029747585.1 Pleurotus djamor | reverse complement strand
CGTATGTCTCTCAGTAAACTTTTGGCTACGTACCGCCGTCTTCGCCATGGCTCGACCTCACGAACAATCGCCTCGCTCAATCCCTCCAACGCATACAAACGCCCTCCGACTCTGTCCCTCCTTCCCTCTTCGCTTCCCTCTTAACCCCGCCTTTCCCTTTGTCCCTTTTCCCACTCGCGCTCCCTTCTCTCCCTTCCCTCGCATGTCCTTGCACGCATATCCCACCCTCCCATGTCTAATAATAGTTCTAGTCCACAATTCGAACACATTCCATTCCCTCATATCCATACATCTCGTATTGTACACGATCAACTACCTACACTATGAACACACACCCTTCGTCTCCCATCACCCTTGTCCCTCCCCTCTTATGAGACACTGCCCCACACTCGAGCCTCTCCCTTCCCTGCCCTTGTACCTCATCCCGTCGAAACACCGCTTGAGTCTGTAAACGAGTCAGACGCGAAGGGTATGCCAGTACTTACATATATGTACTCAATGATAATGATTCGAAATCTTATCTTGCTTTGACAGAGCCGAAGACATGGGTACCTAGAATCAAAGGGTAAGGATGTTAGTGACTAGTTTTACGGCGAGAGGTTGGGAAGAGCAGGAAATGCATAGATCCCGAAAAGTAGAGGAAAGTCGGAGGGAGTAGAAACAAAGCATCCGCAAGCAAAAGTTTTCGCGTACACACCTTATCCATCACAAACCACTCCTTCGGCCCTTTCAACTCTCAACCGAACCCACGAAATCTTCACGGCCATACGGATATTTCCATGAATTTGAGGATTTGCCGCGATCTGGCCAACTTGCCGACTTGACGGATGCGGAACCGGAATCAATCAATCATTGCATATTGAGGCTCGGAGGCGGAGGAGAGGATAGCATGGGGTGATACGGCGTGCGGGGAGTGTTTGGAGTGGAAGGGAGGAGCGGAGGAAGGTGAGGGAACGGATGGAGGAGTGCGCGGAGGGAGTGCGAAAGGGAAAGGGATGGGAGGATCAAGGCCGTGGACGTGCGTTTGGGATTCAAGAAACGCAAGCAACAAGGTGGAGGAGTGAGGAGAGTCGAGAAGGGCGTCGTGGTGGTGGTAAGAGAGAAAGAGCTCGAGTTCGATCGACCAACATCTCATCTTCTTTCTTCCCACCACCACCATCTTCGCCTTTGAGCACGACCACTTTCTATCTTCGTATGTGAGTACCTCTGTTGTAGAAATAAAGAATCAACGATACACGTACTAATTAACATGCCTATCTCTCTAGATAAACGGCACGCACCCATGACGATCCAAGTTCGAATTCAGTCGCGCACGTCCAACCGTCGACGCGCCGACAATCGAAGAAACATGGCTACTCAGTACAAGTAAGCAAATACAACAGTCAAAGACATATAGACTGTGAGTCTATCTAGTATCTATGTGTGTGTGTGTCTCGCGTTCGAGCGGACTGACCACGACCGCCTATTACAGTCACCGAACGGATACGGCACGGGCAAGCTGCGACTCATATACATAACCAGCCGCCAGCAAGTGTCATGGTAAGTTTACCTCACCTATTCAACTCGGGTTGTATTGGGTGACTGACTCACACAGACGTTCGAGTGGGTATAACGAAATCGGTCTCAAACATTCGGACGGGTACTCGCCCGCCGCCGTTCGTTTCAAAGAGGTATCAATCGATACGTACAGACAACACGTACATGGTGCACGATGCATGGTATCCTACGCCGCCGAATGTACATCATACGAACAAGTAATGATAATAACAAAAGGTTTACTTCGAGTATTACAACCTGCGGCGTCCGGGTCACCAGATACGGCGACAAGTCTCGTCCAAAACCAAAAGGTAAGTAACATTGACAAAGACCATTATAGTACTGAACTACGGAGTGAACACGCGAAGACGGGTAAGACCTGTGAGTTCCAGAAGGTAAGTCAGTCGTGCATGCATTAATTATCAAGCCAATCCATGCTTACCTAGTCAAAGTTTATTTTAAAGGAACAAGTGCTACGTTGCGGCGACAGCGGCTACGACGGCGGCGCTGGGATGCGATGCGACTAGAAAAGCAGAGGTCGTCAGTGAGAAGACAAGCAAAGCGTCGCCGAAGATGTACTCACCAGCCTGAGGGCAATACGACGACAAGGGTTCGCGATGAATATACACCGATCGACCAAGGACCCAGGAGGTGGAAGTTCCTCATGGCCAGCGTCGGGGACGTCATCGTCAGCGAAGACACCTAGAAGAACAAAGCAGACGACTCAATCAGTAAGTGCCTGTCCAATAAAGGAAAATAAAATAACTTACCGACATGGGTCTTCGTTGACTAGAAACTTGAGGCCGTCGCCGAGGGAGGTGCGGGTAGTAGAGGTCAAGTCCTAGTGGAAAAGGTGGGTAAGTAAATGGGGCAGTGACCGAGGATGATGATGAACGACTGACCATAAAGTTGTTCTTGGATCGGAGTCGGCGGCGTGATTGATGCGAAGCATGGCGGCGGAGGCGGCGACGATGACGGCGACAGTGGCAGAGGAGGGGAGTAGAGCGAAGGAGGATGTAGAGGACGTCGGGGACGTTGAGAAGGAGAGACTGAGAGGAGAGGGAAGATGGGAGGGAAGGTGAGTGCAGAACAAACTGCTGAGGTCCCTCTAACCCGTTCCCCAGCCTCTTTATACACTTTCCCCCNTTCCCTCTTTGGCCATCCCCTTCCTTCTATGGCCCACGCACGTTCCCACTTCCAACTCGTTCGATAAATTCCCTCTCAAACTTCGTCCCCTCCAACGCATCACCGAAACGCCGAGGGGACTTGTACAACAAGCTCGCGACGACCCTTGCTGTTGAAGGAACAACACCAACGTCCCCCAGAAAACCATCCTCCCACACACACGGCTGATCCACATCCTTCGAAATCCACATATCAATGGTACCTGCCCCATATGGGCATCAACCTTCTCTTTTCTGTCTTTATGACTCACAATTTCGGGGTGCGTACCTGGATATTGATTGTTGAATGACTTGGTCTTTACTTCTAGGTTCTACCCCCTGGAACTTCGAGCTTCTTTGCTTCGAAATTAACAAATGATTCACTCTCTTGTCCTAGGTTTCCATGCGGCGACAGGTTTAGATTACGCGCTGAAGAATGCAGTTTTGTCAATATATCAAAGTTAAGAGTAAGTCCGTGCCTTGCTTCTTTGTTAGCGCAGAATGATTCACCATCCCATCACCTGCGACTGCGCGCGTATGTCCTTCTCGCTCAGGTACGGTGTACACACTGCGCTCCCAGAATTGAGTCAAGATGAGAGAAGCTTTGTTGGAAGGTGGAAACAAAGGCCGATGGGGAGCCTGCCGAGCGACGACGACGCTTCCATTCCATTCGAGAAAGGTGTATTATGTTAGTTCAATTTGTGTATGACAGGTTTCTAAATTGAATTGATTATCGTGTGTTTTGGGGGAGTATCTGTTTTAGGTGATACCCTGGTTTTGAGGGGGTGTATCGCATTGCGCCGCCCGATGTCAATGATGATGATGGTCGGGAACGTTCCATGTGAGGTACGAGGTAAGCTCTGGCGTTGTCCGTTCGACATTGTACACGATGGCGACGCAATGTATCTACCATGTCAACAATTTACCTTGTCTTCAACGCCGGACGGAGCGAGGTCGAGTTGAGTAGCGTGTCGTTTCATGTCGGCGTCGGTAGTTTTGAGACGAAATACATCTATTGTAAACTTGAGGTGAATTTGTTGAGCCTGGTGCGGTCTTCGTCGTGTGGTGTGGTGTGCAGCAAATGCCGGAGATAATTGTGTGTAGAGACACAGAGTGAGGGTTCGCTTCGAGCAACGACGGAGGTGTTGAAACCTGTATTGTGCGAGAATTACAAGATGTACGAGTTCATTAGATATGCTACGCACCTTCAGTATGAGCTTAGAAAGTGTACGACTACTTGCTTGAGTATCAATTGTAGATCTTTGCGTCGAAGGGAGATGTCTTGTGTCTCAAGTTCAAGGCTTGTTCGGTCCTTCTCATGTACGACTTTTGTCTAGTAAGGTGCCGGCTTGGATCGCTACTCTAGACCGGCTAGTAGACACTTTAAGACTTCTTTGATAAGGGATATAATCTATCGTTGCATGACGAACGACCAAGGAAGTCGGTTGGTTGAAGACTTCAAGTTTCCAAGAGTCCGAATCAATGGTCAGTGACTAAATTGGATGTTCCACAAGTACCACTGCCTGAACGGTCGTGAACTCGTTGAATTCGAGCTAAGTGTGCTTTACCTATCTATTGGAACGTTCATGAACCAATTCACGCAGCTTGATCTTCCTGTTTCAAGGCGATCGAAGCAAACGAATGCGAAATGAACAAGTTGAAACACGTCAGGGGCCTCATAGGAGAATTGGAAAAAAACATTGTTTCTGACGGCGTGTGTGGGTGGAAACCCAGTCCTAACAGCCCAGAAGCTCATTCTTCAGTCGAGCGGGCAGCTTACCTGAGTCTGCGCACACTAAGAGGGAGGCCAAGATGTAAACGGATGGAAAATTGTCTGCCACCGACTCCGAAACTTTCGATCGGTTGAAACTCACTCAACCCGTCCGGGTCGCCTTCGCTGTAACAGTACTCTAGGATTCTATACTCCCTGACACCCTAGTCCAAGCACCAAAAAGTTTGTCATCCTCATAATTTTGCGTTCACCATCCGGCGTGTCCATTCGGTCGTGTTGTGCTCTCCGTGACAGGTACAAGTTTGTATATGGGTATTCCGAGAGGGTAAAAGCCTTTTCATTCACCAAAGGAGCTAATTATGATGGATTCTACGCCGACGCTACGAAGTAGCTTACGACCCAGAACGAAACACATGGAACTACTACCGCACCGACTGAGGTACAAGGATGACATGGGAACAGAAGATAGCTACTCCAAGTCTGCGCCGAATCGGCGGTGCGCGTCGCGAAACCCAAAAGTATACTACTAAAAAGAAGATACCCTAGAAATTGACAAAAAGGGAAGCCGAGATGAGTATCTTACTTGTTCACGAGCTTCGAAACCATTCCTACTCAAGGAGATGATAAGTAAGGATGTACGGAGATAAATACGAGCGACCGTCCATTAAACTCTGAATGTTGTAATATGAAAAGAGTCCGGCTATGAGCAAGCTACTACGGAGTGTCCCTGACATTGTCGATGGTGTCGGAGGATTCGACCTCCAAGGTGCGGCTCGCCGAGCCGTTTCCTAGGCGCTTTCGTCGTCTCGCAGCTTAGCATCAGCCTCCGAGATCCTGGACCATGCACCAGGTCCTACGAGTGTCATGTCATCAGCCGCACTAAAAAAGGGAGAGGTGAAGGGGAAAAACCTTGTGATTCGCAACGTGAGACAAGCCTCCGCATCGTCTCATCAAGAAGGACAACATGACGGAGATGGAGGTTTCCGTTTGGAGGCGATCCGATACCTTATTTTGCCAGGATGATTGACCAGGGGAGATACCCTCCTTGTCCTGGATTTTGGCTTTGACGTTGTTGATGATGTCTACTATGCTGCGTAGCTCTTGACGAAGATCTGCATACCACCACGGAGACGGAGGACGAGATGAGGGGNATGCAGCCTCAAAGCGATTGGCTGGTCTCCATCGAGTCCTAAGGATGCAAGCGTTAAGATACGAGCAAAAAGGCTAAGGGGGAAATACTTACCTTGGGACACGAAAGACGTCTTGCGATTGAGAGGGGTCCGCTACACAACTATGCATCATGCTTACGGAGATACGGAGGTGTTCTTCGTGTTCCAAAAGCGGTGACGCGTCCATCTGTGACGATGGCGGGAATATGGACAGGGACGCGTTTTGAGATTAAGTCTGAGCCCCATAGTCGAAGGGACGCGACTATTCATCCTAGGAAACAGTCCTGCCAGCCATGAGAGTGTCCGGAGGGAGTGGGGAGGGAGGTGTACTTGTTGAGGAAGGAGGGAGAGGGAAGATCTGAAGGGAGGAGAGGAGGACGTTCAAGGTGCGGCTGTGTCGTAGTCCTCCAGGTGTCTGGAGATCGTTTGGGGAGGGAAAGACGCGAGACAAACGTGTTGGATAGTCGAAGGGTACAATGAGGGCGGAGGGACTTGAGGGAAGGAGGGAAAGATGATCATGGGCGTCTAGCGCCTTGCTCTGTTACCACCATGATCTCCGCCACACCAACCAAAAGAATTAATCGCAAGTTCTTTTTCTCATATATCTGAGATGAATCTTCGCTCATAACACGAAATTCTAGTTATTATGTCTGACTGAGCACTTATTTCCTCGGACCACTGAACGCACGAAATGGCGATCACCCATTTTGGATGATCGGTCGACCTCTGTTTCCTACTTGGGCGATAGTAACTACTTACGGCCTCACGACCTTGTTGCCTAGCCCCAAATCAAATGAGGCAGCGCTTGATGGACAGGTAACGTTAACGTCACCATGCTTCCTCAAACTTGTTGAGCCGCTCTGACACCACCCCTTCTTTCTTACCTCTAGGAACGATCTGGCGAATCTTTGAATTGGGGTGCGCAGGTATGAGTCATTTTTATTTGGTATCTTGATTTATTCACTGAATAAAAAATAGATATCTTTGTCAAAACAGCTGCAAGCAACCGAAAAATATATATACCTCCGTCGCGCAAAATGTCTCCCATCTTGCCCCCACCATGCCACTCCGTTATGCCGTCGTAATGTATGGCCTTCACCTCGTTGATCTCGCCGACTCACTCAACCCCTCGTCGCACTTGCTCCTTCGCCATCTATCCTCCTCCTCCTCCTCCTCGTACCATCATCCGTCTTTGCCACCAAGGCTTGTCATCCTGGAACGTCTCTGGCCCCATGCCAAGTAAGTCTATCATCCCTCGTGCTCGATGTACCATTAACTAACTTCCCCTTTTCCTTTCTAGACTGTTCTCAGGGCTGTCAGTGACCCCGTCACCTCGGGTGTGCCATATCTCGATGGCTGGACGCCGTGTCAAGCACCCTCGGACCGTCGTCGCCCCTTTGCGATCGCAGGTCAGCCTTTGGTAAGCGTCTCGCCGGCCCCTTGTGTCACGAATATCCGTCTGACACACTTCTCTCCACAGCAAATAGCATGTGCCGCATCCCTTCTCGACCGCGCCACCAACCACCTCCAGGTTCAACTTCTCGGCCTGTCCTTGATCACGCAGGCTTCAACCTCCCTTTTCGACCGCGCGACCACCTTCATCCCTGGCGCCATGTCCTCTAATTTATTGCTACCAGGGTGCAAATGCATAGTATGTCCTTTTATCATTTTTCGTTTTGTCGTTCTGAACCCTTCCCTTTTGCTAGTGCTTTGTGCTACATCTCCCTGTGCTCAATGCCTTGCATCGTCGTTAGACCACGCACACACGCAAAACGGTGCTGTCAGACACCGAGCGTCATGCAAATTCGACCCCAATGTGAGTTCTTCCATATCTCCTCATTTCGGCGATTGTTCTGATGGTTGTTTTCTTTCTAGCACGGTTCTCGTGCAAGTCAACGTAGCTGCCCACCATCTATCTCCCTCGGGGACCGCCAGGGAGTCTTTGCACTACCAATCCGCTTCCCTTGGTAAGCTTGGTTCTTGTTTTTCTTCCNTTCTCNTCAGTCCAAGTTCTYATGTACCNTTCTTTTTTAGTAGCAYTCTCRCACGGCTGARGGNNNATNNNCCGYCGCCGACCATGTCTCTTGAACCTCGAATCTACATACCGCCAACRACACAGCCCTGCACGRCTAGTCGTCCTCGTTCCTACCCCTCCTCGACCGCGCCACCAACCACCTCGCATGATCACAGCCCTTGCTGAGGTTGCTGTGATTACCTTGCATGCCCTCCCTTCTCGAATGCGACACCAGAGTCCTCCCCGCACATCCTGGTGTGTGATCGGATCGACGCTGCCGGCGACGATCTCTCCAGGAATCACCTCGATCGCACGAACAACCATTCCTTCAGCACATGGCTCCACCCTCGACCGCGCCACCAACCACCTCCAAGATCAACCTCTCGCTCGATTGTACAACCATGCCCTCTATGTTATCACTGCTATGCTGTCTTCGTGACGTATGTCGTTTTCCTTTGTTTATTTCTCTTCGCCCTTGACATTTTTTTTTCTTTTCTAGTGTCCCTCTTTTCAATGTCTCGCATCATTGCCTGAACACACACGAAACGGTGCTGTCAGACACACGGAGCATCGTATACCATGTGAGTTCTTTCCTATTTCCTTATTTCGGCCATGGTTCTCATGATTGTTTCCTTTCTAGGTGCTTGCCAATGTAGCCGCCCACCATCGAGCGAGCGGGATGATGCCGTCTCTACATGTATCTCCCTTGGGAATCGCCGGGAAGTCTTTGTCGTAGCCCTTGGTAAGTTTGTTTCTTGTTTGTCCCTACTCTGTGTTCTCATGTCCCTTTCCTTTCTTGTAGTATTCTCGGGCACGCTGCAACGCACCGGCGCCGGGCATGTCTCTCGAAATGTCAAACTAGGTTCTATGTACCACCACCAACACTGTCTCACACGACTAGCCGCCCTCCTTCACATCCCCTCTCAACCGCGCCACCAACCACCTACCTCCACTTCCCTTTTCTTCGATCTTATTGACGTTACCGGCGACGATCTCAGCAAGAACCACACACCCGCCATATCATTATCCCCTCCTGGATAATGGCCTCGATCGCGCCACCAACCATCCCTCCAAGACATGGGTCCCTTCTCGACGGCGCTACCAGCTGTATCCCTCNAACTTTCCTCTCTCACGGGGAACGACCGCGTCTCCCTATCAAAGCTCGAAAACTATGCATTGACAAGCGCAACGATCGACCAGCGGCGGTTCATCATGCCCCTCCTCGACCGCGCCACCAACCACTCATTTCTTCGAATGTGCCCACGGATTGCTGTTTTTGGGTTATCCCAGTCTGTTTGTAAGTTCTATTCATGGTTTCTATTCTATTGTCTTTTCTCTCATTTTGTTTTGTTTCCAGTCGCTGTCTCCTTGACCCCACCACGGGCGTTTCGGTCAAGCGCCCATCGAGAACGAGGACTCGAACTCGAACTTTTGCTCGCGTCGAACTCTCTCCAACTTGGATACATAGCCCTAGAATAGCCGTAACACACCACACACACAACTCCTGTACCGTAGATAGTCCAATACACCCCAGCGGAACTAGGGCACCCCCCCTTTTTCCGCTGGCTACAGCCTACCTTCGGGAGGGGAAACCCTGTCAGTGCGAGGTGTTGTGGTCGACGCACTTCTACTCTTTTTTAACCGTACAGCCGTTTAGAGTTGGCCTCCGACAAGCACTGATATTCACACAATTTACTTCCAGGTTCGCAACTAGGTTCGCAACTATCACTACCGGTTCTAGAGAAACGACGATGGCACCCTCCTTCAAGTCTAAGAACATCGGGCGAATCTTCTCATTCACTAACCCACCCGTCAGCGATCGAAGAATCCTTGACAAAGAGACCGCTACTCACGAGATTCCTCAAACACCTTGTTATCTACAAGCACAACATCCGCCTTCGGGAGATACTCCATCAACTTCTTGCTCTTCAACATGTCCTCCTTCTCCAGCTCAACCTCTCCCACATTCAGCCCCCACATCCGACACCGAATCTTAAACTGCTCCCACTGCCTTTCCGCGATCCTAGCTGGTGCAGGCATTAGCTCCACCCCAAAGCTACGACAGCCAGACTGCAAGCTCGCTTGAACCACAACATTTCCAACGCCGCTGCCCATGTCGACGAAAACAGAATCCTCGTTGAGACCCGTGTGTTGAATAATGTCGTAGACCAGAGCCGGCATGAGTTCGCCGTAGACGGTGCTCGAAAAGGCTTCGTAGTTCTTAAGACTCTGAACATGTGGACCAACACTACGTTGGTAATTCTCCTCGAATAGACGCATGAGAACTTTCTTCGGCAGGCCCGTCTTTTCCCATGTCAGAGCGTTGTTCATGAGAGTATTCTGGTCTAGCCGGGGTTGCGAATGGGGCAGGGATGGGTATTTCAGTCTGCGAAGTATCTCGTTGATCTGAGAGATAGTGTGTAGGAATAGTGGGCCATCACGGCAGTGTATGGCTCGTTGGAGAGTGCGTAGGAGATTCGTAGATTTGTTTGGGGGAGAGGGGATGTCCGACGAGTTTTCCGAGGGTAAGGAGGAAACGGATGTGAGGGGGGATAGACCAAGGTCTGAGTCGTCGGACAGGGATGACAAGCTAGAGACCGGTGATGTGTCCAAGAGAAAGCGAAAGGGAGATGGCGAAGGAGGTGGTGTCTTCGGTCCTGGTTCAGAGAGTGCGTCCGAGGGTATAGTTCCGAAAAGGGATTGCTGAGCGGGTGTAAGGTAGCCTATAAAAGGGAGGTGCTTAGTGAGCGGTAGTCGCAGCAAAAATCGACCACGCACATTCTATCATGGTATGTAGCGACCGCTCCAGACATAATATGGGATTATAGTGGTCCTTGTCCTTAGGTTGTAGCAAGATGAACCTGTAGGGGGGCACCGTTAGAATAAATAGATGGACGCGGGGGACTAAAGCACACCTTTCTACCGCTCCATTATTAGGGTATTCTAGTTCTGCGTATGGATAATCACTTGGATGAGGCTCAAACGATCGGTCATTGGGGTTTCGAGGATTGGTGAAATCTAAGCGACAGACGCAATGTTAAGGTGAAGATAACGACAACGGGGATTCTTGATCTCA
>JAPEVF010001355.1:0-10719 GCA_029747585.1 Pleurotus djamor | reverse complement strand
CCATGAGTCCTATGATTGGGGAGATTGAGAAGATACTAACCTTGAGCGCCTTAACTTCGTCTGAGTCATTTTCATCGTCTTCGTCGCTACTTGCCTCATAGACTGGCTCCTCGTCAATGTCCATGGAGTCGTCCCAGCGCCTGCCTATACGCCTCTTCTCTTCCTCTTCTCGCTCAATCCGATCAAGCTCCTCCCACCGCCTAACTTTCTCCGCAAGTAATCCTTCAATGTGCCATTCCCTACTGCCCTCAATCCATGTGAAACCTCTGACTGCGCTTGCGATCCCTACTGCACAGCGGATGATACGGGTCCAGCGATGCACACCGGGTTCGATAGTGTCGGTACCGTCCTCATGGTCATCCTCAATACGGACATCTCCATCTTGAGGCATAACGTCCAGAACGTCAACGTCGGAGCGCTTCTCGTCGCTACCCCAGAACCCTCGTTCGTAAACTCGCTTACTAACCCATTCCATTCCACGCATGCACCAGTCTTCATGGAGAGGAGGTCTACAATCGCTTGTGATCATCGCCCACCGTTGACTCCCAGGCTGATCGAGATGTTCCTTCCTCATAATTCCACGGGGGACTTGAGCAAAAAATTTGGCCAGTTCGGCCCAAGGAATGTTTCGCTCGAGAGCCGCGAGAGCCTTCTCATTCTTCAAAATGGTTACCAAGAAGGTAAATAGGACGGTGAGGTATGGATTAGGGACAGCGGATGGGGGACGGCGGAGGACGTGTGAAAGCATTGAAAACGTCAGTTGAAGGGCGAGAGTGAATGATTGAGGGATCTGGTTGTCGGTCTCAGCATCCGAGGGAGGAGGGGACACATGGGCTGGAGGAACCGATGAGTCGTCATCGACGTCCATCGCGTCCTTGTGCCGTTCTTCCCTATTCTTGGCCATGACTCGCGTGATCGTAGGTCCCTCTCTGGATCCAGCAACACCAGCCTTCGATAAAACACTGTTAGGTTTCCCATACTCGAAGACTGCGCCGACGTTGATAACGGCCATCATAATCCACTCGCGTTCCTCGGCATCCTCTAACTCCAATTTCTCCAAGAATCGTGCGAGGGTCGGTTGGAAATCATCAAGCTGAATATTTGTGAAGAGCATGCCATGCAAGAGAACAAAAAGGTCCGAAACACGACAATCCGAGGAGGATCGGCGAGTTTGCGCAGTGGTTGACCATATGGGTAACACGGTCTCTCGCGAGGTGGGAAATGGATGGAGAGTGGTCATACTAGAAGAGGCGACGTCAATTGGTATCATGAATCGTATGAATATGTAAGTGCAAAACTCACCTCTTGACAAAATGATAGACGGCCCTGAGTTCTTCTCCTTCTACATCCCGAGAGAGAAGTCCAAGGTGGTGTTGAAGTTTACCATTGCCGGGAATGCCCGCGATGCCTTTGCCATACCATCCCTGGGCGATAGCCCTCCACCTTTCCTTCTCGGGCTCAATTTCGAGGTTTCGTGCCGCAGCAAGACCGATACTGGGCTCTTGGTCCCCAAGGTGGCGGTCACTATCTTGCGTGTCTTCAGGTACGTCCGATTCATCGGCCTTGCCATTTGGGACCTTAGACAAGGCGGCCGTGGTAAGAAGAGCGCCGTGTCCTAGGTGGCTTTGAACCATAGAGGCCACGATCATCTGGTAGCGTGCTAGGTCCCCAAGTGCCTCAAGCCAACCGCCTGCGAAACTGACCAAGGTGAGCTGCTCGTACAACCCAGTGTAGAAGGTGTAGGCATAATAGATGAAGTCTTGTAGGTGTTCCAGTGCAAGAGGGGAACTGAACGATGCGCGACGGAGGGATTCGAGGAGTTTATAGAAACCGTGGTTCCAAAGGCGATGGACAATCTTGTATTTCTCGGGAATGTTGCGAAGAGACGTTGGGACGGATGGTGCGAAGGATACATCGAGCAAGCTGTGCATGACTTCGGCATATCTAGCCCAAGGTGAGTAACATCAAAGAAATAGAAGAAAGTGGTTACACACTGCTTATGATCAGATATTTGTTTCCTCCACTTCTCCTTCTCCACTTCCTCGCTGTTCATTTCCTTCCCTTGCAACATAATCCGACTATTACCATCATCACCACTATCATCGACTTCCTGTGTAATTTTGGCCTCGATCCTTGTGATTGTCCGGTAGAGGTTCTTGAGCTGCAGGGCAAATTTATTACTGCCCGACTCGGATTCTGGCTTACTGCGGGTGTCGAACAAGGCCGAGGATGCTGACGATCCACCGGTCGTGTCGGAAGAGAGGGTGAATGAAGATGAAACGACGGATGGAGCGTATGAAGATGTGGACGAGGCGGAGACGTAATCGCCAGACGACTTTGGTGTGGGTGTGGGTCGGCCCTGTGGACGGGCCAGAACGTTAAAACGGACTGGATCGTCCTTGCGATGGTCGAACAGTTGCTTAGCTGACGCCTCGCGCGCCGCACTGGACGAGTTCACACCGTTGGGTCGAGCACGAGGAACATAGGAACTACTCGTTGCGTCCGAGATGGACTCTGGCTCCGCTGTTCGCTGCATGGGGATCGAGTCTGTATCGGGGTTGTAGAGACGGTGATGCGACGGCCCTGCGTGTCGGTGGGTCGGTGAGGGGCGAGTTGTAGGAGGAGAGGATATTCTGAGGCGTCTGGAGAATTCCTCAGGATCTGCGTCTGGTTGGGGTAATCTGGAGGAATGAGACTGAGGAGAAGGATGGCGCTTTCGAGGAGACGATGGAGGATGATGTGCTGGTCTTGAGCGAGCAGAAGACTGGGGCACGGGAGCCGCCTCAGAGCGGGGGGGCGAGGATTGAGGCAAATGCTGTGGAACGGAATTGGGTAATTTATCCTTCGGCCGCGAGGTTGTTGTTGTGCTGCAGACGGTGAGCTCAACACCTGTTGTCATCGGTGGCGACGATGAGGAGAGACTTACTTTGCATTTCTGCGTTTCAGAGCAATCATTTTATCCTGGAAGTTTTCTGCAAAACCAGGCTGATCTCGCTCCTTTCCTTTGCGAGAAGGACGCTGGAGAAGGTCTTGGTTTGCGGACATGGTGGTGGTTAAGGATAAAGAAGGAAAGACTGCGCCTGCGCCGTGTTTGCTGCGCTGGCAAAAGCGAGTCTGGCAATCGGAGGAGACAGCGGGGAAAGGACTGAGCTCAACGATCCGCAGTCTCGCGCATTTCTCACTGGCTGCCCCTCTTCCGCAGTCGATCATTCCCAAGTCACGTGCTCCTCGCTCTCCAAATGCGTTTCCGCAGCAATCACGGCAAACAAGGTAATAGCTTTGCCTATTTCGGCTCAGCCCCTTCGTTTACCACGTCAAACGGCCTACGTGCCAGCAACCTGCCAACACCACTCTTTGCCACCGACTCCATGTTGCTCATCGTCGCCATCATCGACGTCCATCCCCGTCAACCACAGCGCTCCCCAGTGCTGCCATTGCGGCTGGCGCGGATCCCATGCCCCGAACTGCCCCTTCAAGTAATCCAATCCAAATCCCTCCCCAAAGCTCAAATCATTCTGTTGTCGTTGCGCTGTCCCCCATTGTGTCTTGAGCAAAGAATGTTATTTATTCGCTCTGTGAGTACCCGCATCCTTTCCGTATGGGTTTGTCTTTTGTGAAGGGGTGAAGGCTGACCATTGTCGTTCCGTTATGTGTAGGTTTTTTCGCTATCATCTCTCCATCATCCATCATCCATCCCCTTTCCATCGACATCCAACATCCATAATCATATACCAGCATACTTGGTACCTCAATATTTATTCGAGCTCGGAGCCGTTCCTTGCCTTCCATGCCGAAACACCCCATCTATCCCTTACGAACATCTCATCTCACCTCCGTGGCAGCCTCCATCCCTAACCATCACCTCCACCACCACCTCTCACCACCGCCTTCGAACTCACCCCATCCATGCGAAGGACATCCTCCGGTCCACGCCGAGGCCATCTCTCAGGAACACACACGGAGCGGGTATGTCGGAGGAGTCGAGGACTTGGGCGTTGGGGGTTCGAAGCCTGGAAAGGCATCCATCATTATCGGTGGCGCGTCGCGTGATAGGTTTCGTATGAACGAACCAAGGTCGAAGAAGCTCTCAACGTTTCAACCTCATCCGTCCCCGCAGTGTGGGAGCTGGCCGGGGGGAAGGGAGGAGTGGGGAGCTAAACTCTACCCTCTACCTTCCGCTCCACCTTTCCCGATCGTCCGAGGTCTCCGACGCAACTCTTTGTTCTTGTACCACCTCCCTCGCCCTCACCCCACCCACCCATACGCTTACGCCTGCCCCTGCCCTTGCCCGCCTCTTCCCTCCCTACCCTCTGTACACCGCCCTTCGTACACCACCGTCCTCCATCCCCACCTTCGCTCACATACACCCTGCTATGTAATCATCCTTAATACCTAGTCGGTATCGTATATCATCCCCCAGTTACCCTGTTTGATTTCGATCCCTACACTTGTACTTGTACGTGTATCACCACCAAACACAACTTACCCCATGTACTTCGTATACGTATCACGCATCATCGACATTTTTTGCTCTGCTCTGCTACAACATATTCTTTTTAAACACTTCTTTCTTTGAGGTTACTCTACGCGCTTGTGTGAGTACTTGAGTGAACGTGCGTCGTGCGTCATGTATTTTTCTCTCTTCGGCGCATACACCTACATCCGTGTTCCGCGTCCACGCAAACCCATAACCCATAACCCTACTCCATCGCTTAGAGTACACGGCCATCGACGCGTTGAGCGGCGTACACCTTCCATTCTTTTTGAAATTTGCCAATTCATCGGCTCCTCCATCCGACGTCCAACGCACGGCGTCCACGGGAAACTCAAAGGAACGACGTCACAATAACAACAAAAANGGTAAAGAAAAAAAANTAGATTACAAGCGAAAAAACGGAGAATGGACAGCGGGGTAACGGAACGGAACGAACGCCACTCATTCGAAAGGTCTGACGTAGTTTGAATTTTTTTTTGCGCGCTGGTGGATGGGGATGGGGATGGTGGGTTGGGTAGGGTGCCTGCATTTNGTTGTTATAGCTACCGTATGTATTTTCCTTGGTTTTTATCTTTTTNATCTACTTATCGATTATCGATATGGATGTGGTGTCGTTTACCGTGCGCGTTGGCTATGGTGGGCGTTCCCCGTTTGTCGCAATTGAAGGTCTGCGGAGGTGTTCGAACGTTCGAGGGTAGGCGATAACGGACTTGCGCTCGGATGCGATGGATGAGATGCGTGGTGACGTCATGTCATCGTCAGGGTACCCCTAGAACGCCCTTTGAACCTCCTGTTACGGTCTTCAATGTTTAAGTTGGTCGTTGCCTTGCAGCTGGGTGACTCTCTTCTGAGTTCTCCTGAAATCGGCGACGATTAGACGATGGGTTGAACGCGGCAAATGATACACATCATTACGACTAAGCACATAGGCTCAGCAACTCGACATCAGTACATTACGCTCACCTGACTTCACATGCTCGTTGCAATGATCCCGGATGATCGCAGTCACAAGACGCCTTCGCCGCTAATAGTTGCACTTGGTTTCCTCGCAGCTGTGATGCGTTTCTTGCCTTTCTCTTTCTGACCTCCACCACGAACAACAATCCTCCGGCGGTACCTCTAACAACGTCCACAGAGTGCAACGGAATCGGAGCCACAACGACGTCAATTTACATCACCCTGCGGCTCTCTGGTCTTCTCGAATCTACAATCGACGCGCATCTCGTTGCATTTCAATGCTCGGTTGACATCATGTCATTGTTATCCCTAACACGATTTTTCTCGTGTGCTCGTGTGACACCGCTCAGTCGGCGGTGGACTGGACGAAGATCTGAACCTGACCAACGGTACTCATACTCACAAGATCCCCTCAGCTCGTAGGATAGGTCCTGGCCTTCCCCTTGTCCATCTGGTCTCACTCGCCTCCAACTACAACGCTTGCCTCCGTGACATGCGGATTTGTGCTAGTCGACGTCTCTACGGGCGGTTAGCACGCCGTAGCGATACCCAATGGCAATAGTCAAGCCGAGGGTGTTTTTTATAGATCGGCCACGGTGTGTTTGTGCATAAATTAGTGTCACATGGGTTGTTGATGGAATGATGCGACTTAGAGACGCCTTCGCTACATGTCGTTATTTTCGCAGCTTCGCTGTGTTTCCCATCGTACCCCTTCCATGCTACCCATCACCAACAGCAAGAACAACAACAACAACCACGCCAGCGGGATCTTGAACAATGTCCATGGCGAGCAGCGGAATCAGAGCCACAACATCTACAACAATTGCGTCTTTCCTTCTCTTCCACAGACTAGTCATCATATCTCCCAAACTCAGACTCAGGAATTGACGGAGCTCCCATACGATTCCAACGGTCGGTACGACGACATTCTCTTCAATGTCGATGAAATCTGCAAGCAGCTTCGAAGGATGAAACAGAAACCTTTTTCGGATGTAGGCTCACTAGCGACGGCTGAACTAGAGTTCATGGGCTTCTCCAAAATGATTGTCATGGTCGCAAAAGCGCTTGACATCATCGATACGATCCCAGGGCGATTCAGGCTTCTTTCCCCCTTCAAAAATATCCCGACTTCTATGCGGTCCTTTGGAAAGCAACTTCGAGATATTCAAGGCGAATTGCAGTCGCTTGAGATAGATACCGCTCGAGCCGAGGTACCAGATATGGTCACCTCCTTGGCCATAGCCCATGGTGCCTCCTCTATTTGGCGGCGGCTATCACAGAAAATTCGTACATTTGTCAAAGAAAGTCAATTGGTGATGGGGAAGTTTCTCATCTCGAGGTGTGTCTTTGAACGTTGCATGCCTGATTCATACATGAATAATATGAATCATCGTGTAGCAAGTATTGGCGGTCATTTGTCCCTGAAAATCAGTATGCGCAACTTGGCCAACTTCTGCAGCACCCCCTCCTGGCCCCTCACATATACCATATTCAAATGCAAGCCATCGTTGTATTAGATCATACCGGACGACGCCTACCAATACCCTTAGAATTTTGTACTTCGTGGGCGGTGACTACTTCAATTACTTTTTGTACCCAAGCAATTTGGACTCACGGGCACCTCTTTCGCTAGGATATGCTCGTTGTAATTAAGCATCTCTGTCAAACTACGGAAGGTCACCAACTCATTGAACGCGATCAATGGGAGCTCGTCCAAGCCGGCTCCGATGCCCTTGTTGATACATCCACGTTTCACGCCATCGTTAAGGCTGATCTGGAATTCGAGATGAGTATCATTATAATGAAGCTGGAATCTCTTAGATTTGTTTGTCCTGGCTGTTCGCATAATAACTCTCATCAACAAATGGATGTATGGATTACCTGGTATCGTCGTTAACTTCGTTGTCATGCATTTCCTTGCTAATGCTCTAGGACTCTAGCTACCGGTGCAGCAAGATATTCCGAGTTACTTTGGACGTTTCTCGTGAGCATCATCTTCATGCAGGAAGGGTGGTACCGAATGAAAGGGACAGGTTCTCGCCGTAAGCAATACGTACCGCTTGACCGTCGCCCGTCAGTTGTTGTTTGACTCTCCGTTTTCCAAGGGATGAATGGCAAGGGGCAGACTATGACACCACAAATTTCCGTCGAGTCTCCATCCGTGCAAAGCGTCTTGTACGCAAGATAGTCAGGTAAGAAATCAGTTCATTCCCCAATTGCACACCCTCACAGAAGGTCGCAGCGCTATAGCTGGACGTCCGCTTTCTAACAAGCACGAACCTGTTGAGTCCACACCAAGCTCAGATGAGGACGAACTAGCGATCACGATTGAACACCCCAGCCGACCCACGCATCCTGTTGGCTGGCATACTAAATTCTCGTCTCCACTAACGATCACGATTGAACCCCCCNAGCCGACCCGCTAGTCCTGGAAGTTCATATGATGAAGAAATCGAATTCGTGATCGAACCCCCCAGCCGACCCACTAGTCCTGGAAGTTCAAATGATGACGACGTAGTCGGGATCACGATTGAACCCCCCAGCCGGCCTACCAGTCCTGGGAGCTCGCATGGATTTTCATTTCCTATGGCAGATAGTCTCCCCTTTGGTGTTTCCATGCCAGGTTCACCTAGGCGCGGAACTGGGTCCACGATCGAACTAATCAGCCAACCTATCGATTCTCATAGATGTTTGTCTCCTAACCCGGTCTATTTCGCCTATAGTGGGGCTATTGGCGTAACTGTGGACCATTGCAACAAGAAACAACCATGGTGCTGGGATGACTTGAATGGATATGAGCCAGGCAGTGAAGATGAAGTCGAAGAAGTAGACAACCATCAACCACAATCATTATCGCCCACTAGGGTAGGCGCTACAGACGGATTTGCACGGCACTTGATCCGGGTTGAAAATGGCTCTAGGATGGGGTACCATCGCTCTGTCGACACAAAATGGCGGAACAGAGGGAAGAGTACACGTTCCGGTCCACACATGGCAACTGCGTCCAGTTCGACGCTCCAAGAAATACTCGGTCGCAACAGCAGACCTACCTCCCAAGGGAAAGCCGCTCTTATGACCCTCGCGTTGAAAGGGCTCTTTCAGAAACCAACTTGTGTCACGTAAAGTGCCAGCAGTCACCTGTCACCATCAGCTGTGGGGTCGGGCTACACAATGTCGTAGGCTATCGCGTTCTATGCATAATAATCATATATACCATCAATATACTATGTTTGCTAAGTAGGTTCTTTCGTACCTGTGGTTGTTATACATGTCGATTCATTTCAATGTAGATGGATCTTGTCTGATTTCTCGATGCTCACCAGTGATCCTGCGTCTGCAGGTGTAGCATCTCATATTGGGTATGAAAGCAACGGGTGGAAGGATTGAAAGGTCTTGGAAAATCGGATATGATCGCTTGTAATGGAAGGTAGAATGAGTGGTACCTGCGATGATGGATCGTGATGCATTGATGGCTTGATCTCATGGTCCTTGTGTTGTCAACGATAAAGGGAAAGCCTTGGGGAAGCGCACAGCCAGCCCAAAGCCCAATCGGGGGAGCTCACGTCAAGGCTAGATGACCTAGTGACCAAGTAACTAGTAACCGGTGACCACTGGGGTAAGAACCAGGCAGCCACGAACGGCATCAGGACACCACGCGTGCGAGAGAGGAGGGACGAACAAGATGAATAACTAATAAGAAGAAAGAAGCCTGTGGGGTTGAATGAACCGACGCCTATATGGAGGACGAATCGTGATACATCATGCATCAACACCAACGGCATGGGCTACTCGGATCATGGTTCCTTCTCGGAAAGTCGCACTGTAAACCCCGAGAACTTCGAACCTTGGCCCTTTGCTTCGCAAACAGGTAAGTATGACCAATTACCAAGGGATTCTCATGCGGAGGGGAAAAGGGGATGACCTTTTTGTGATATTGGTAAGAGATGTGATTATATTGACGAGTGTGGGGTGGGGTGGGTATTCTATGGGGCACGAGCAAAAGAGCCTAGGGTAAAAGAGACATTGACATGATAGATTGGCCTTCGCTGCCAAGATGCCGAAATCTAGGGCGAGGAAGACGTGGGGCAGACGCGACCTCCAGGCCTCCCTGTGACCGACAGGGTGGGGAGCAAGGAGCCCTGTATACACGGGTATCGGACTAGTAAAGCTGCGGAAACAAAAGATGATCAGCTGGGGTGTACTCTTGCAATGAACCGCCTCGAAAGGCGTGACCACGAAATGTGGTACTATGTACGTACCTCGTCGAAGGGTCGTGTGTCACTGAAGCAGCTGTCCCACACTTCATTAACTGCACGCTCAGCGGTTTCGGCGTCTGGACATGCGGGGTTGGACATGACGGACAGAACGGCTCTTCGACGAACGCATGTCTGTTTGCCATGTTTTTGGGTTGGTCGAGGTTTTTATGTCCGCCGCATGGCAAGTTGTGAGAATCCGAGAAGACACGTGAGGGAGATTGGGTGGGGAGAGAAAAAGCAAGGGTGGTTAGACCGAAAGAAAGAAGAGAGAAGAGGTACGACAGCACGGACCTGGTGTTGTTTTGAGAAGGCGGTGAATCCCCTCCTGAGCTCACGCGTATATCGACAGTCGCCGCTCAAACNTGTTGGCTCGAATCTAATCCACAGACACGCGTACGCACAGCACAGATAGTCAGCGAACTGATGATACTCTCATCCACAGAAGAGAAGCTGGACTGACCTCGCTGCAGGCATGATGCCTCAAATTGCTCCAATCGACTTTAAACTTGCTGTGGTCGTACATATGGACCAGCTCATGTACGAGGGTATTCTCCATGTGCTTCTTGCTGAAGAAGTGCCCGGCGCAGAGAACTATTGCCCCAGCCTCCGGACTAAATCCGCCTGACCGCGATGAGTCGCATGGTGCGCAAACGATGTTCGAAGGGGGTACCTCGCAGCCTGAGAGTTTGAGGTGTTTAAGCATAAACACGACCGAAGGACCTTGAAAAAAGATTCATGGAGTTAGGACATAGAAAAGCCGGAATCCAGATAGACGACGACATACTGAACTGAAGGAGTTGCGATTTCCACTGTTCGCAGCCGTGGCAGTGGATAAACAACACCAAGCAAACTCGCGTGCCAACGACTGGTGACGAGTCTAGCCCGCGTCTTGTTATTCATCGCTGCCAAGCAAGTACACACACATCTCATCCAATAACCTCACTCCTGGTTCTTGTACTTACCCATCTGAGTATGTTGAAACAGTCTAGTCTTTTCGCCAAAAGCTATAAA
>JAPEVF010001354.1:0-10721 GCA_029747585.1 Pleurotus djamor | reverse complement strand
GTTGAAAGGAGGGTACAAGTCTTTAGGGTACAGGCGGAGGAGGGGGACAAAGGAGACAAGTCACGAGATATAGCAAGGAATAGGAATTTCGTCGGAATTCCCAAGGGATCCTGGTTTAAAGGAAACAAAGGATCTGATGGAAAAGTCCAAAATCACGAAATTCCCAAAGGTTCCGTAAGGAACCTCGCGGTTTCTCTGGGAATTTTTTGATTTCAGACGGTTTCGTAAAATTCCCGAAGAAACCGTTGGTTTCCCTACGGTTCCTTTGGGCATTTTTTNGATTTCGGACGGTTTCAAAAAATTCCCAAAGAAAATCACTGGTTTCCTCATTGAAAATCTAGTCTTGTATAAACACAAACCTACCAACCTCCAAGTCCCACCTGACAAAGATCCCTCTATATCTCATCCGCAACGTAACACAGCCGCCTGGAAATGATGTTCCCATACACGTGCACGTGCAGGCTATCCATGACCAAGTTTGCGAAAGGGTGGCTTGAGTATCGGGTGAGTCGTCTCAAATTTGGTGACGAAATTGACAATTTTTGATTTTTGTTCGGTTGTTCTCGCGCAGGAAAGGTGCGCAGTAGGGAGGACAGTGGCTGGTTGTAGATTGGATGTGATAAAGTTCGCGCGGGAGGAAGGCCTCCAGAGGATGAGTGATTTTCTTTGGGAATTTTTTGAAACCGTCCGAAATCAAAAAATGCCCAAAGGAACCGTAGGGAAACCAACGGTTTCTTCGGGAATTTTACGAAACCGTCTGAAATCAAAAAATTCCCAGAGAAACCGCGAGGTTCCTTACGGAACCTTTGGGAATTTCGTGATTTTGGACTTTTCCATCAGATCCTTTGTTTCCTTTAAACCAGGATCCCTTGGGAATTCCGACGAAATTCCTATTCCTTGCTATATCTCGTGACTTGTCTCCTTTGTCCCCCTCCTCCGCCCTGTACCCTAAAGACTTGTACCCTCCTTTCAACTTTGTCCCTTAGACTTCGCCNGTTGNCCGTCCCTCTCTCCTCTCTCTCCTCCTCTCTCTCCTCTCCCCTCTCCCCTCTCCCCTCTCCCCTCCCCTTTCTCCTCTCCTCATGCAGGCCCAGAATCAAACCGGTTCATCCTTCTCATACGTGAACCGTGTTTCGTACTTGAGGCGAAAATATCTTTAGAGTATTTTGACGGTGGCGGGGTTTCATACTCTCATTATACTCGAGGACAAAGCATCTTGAAAGTATGAAAGAAAAATACTAACAAAATAATTTTAAAATACTTTTTCGTAAAGTACAGGTGATTAGTAATCAATACTTTGTTTCGTACTTSAGTCACAAGTATTTGTGAAGTATCCGATCAACATACTTTCATGATAACTCACAAATACTTTCGTGCGAAGTAGGATGGATTAGTAATCAATACTTTAAATCCTACTTTAGGCAAAACTATTTAAATACTTTTTTTCGTACTCTTAGCATACCTCACACGATAGTATGCTAAGAGTATGATCCAATGCACGCTGTGTCTCCTGTCCCTCACGTAGGATATCGAAGAGCCGGAGAAAGCAAAGCAAGCAGGACAGGAAGAGACAGACCGAGGGCATGGATGGACCATGTGCCACTGTGACGTGGACGACGAGAAATAGGACATCGAGCGTAGAGGATGAAAGAGGTCTTTATTCGCGTGCGTATATAAAGATATTGTCCACGATGCAACACAAGCATAACATACCACGACCATCAGAGCCACCGAGTCGTTTGATACATCGCCAACGCACATCTAACCATCAAACGCTCCACCCGCGCATCCAGTACCACAGCGAACAACGGCCACCAAGCACAAAGCACCGCTGCATCCGCCAGCCACGTTATCTCCGGCGACAATCGCAGAACTACCATGGTTCTTCCTCCTCCTCATCTTCGCCGTGATCAGTGAGAAGGAGAGACAAGAGAGTGAAAGGAAGGAACAAAGCATGAGAGAGGAAATGGAGGCGATGAAAGAGAAGATAAGGGAGTTGGAGGGGGAGAAAAAAGGATGGGAGGAAGACGCGAAGAAGGCGAGGGAGGTTGAAAAGGAACGAAACAAATGGGTCACATGGAAAACTGCGGCTTTGGAGAGGGAGGCATCGCACCACCGCCAACTCTCCCTCTCCTACCAAAAGACCTTTACAGCGCGTCTCCGCGCCGACCGTGCGGAATCTACCCTTCATTCAATCAACACATCATTTGACCTCGAACGGGCGGAATGGGAGGAAGAAAAGGGTATGTCGGTAGGGGATTTGGAGAAGATTAGACGTGAGAACAAGGGGGTTGTGTACTTGAGGGCGAGGATTGCAACTGCAGAGGCCGGGATGGGGTTTTGGGAGAAAGAGTATCGCGGGAAGAACAAAGACTCCAGCGCGAATTGTGGCGGGGAGGCGGGAAGCGTAGAACTAAAAGATGGGATGTTGTTAGTTAGAGTCGAACGAAGCAACAGGAAACAAAAAACAAGAGCGGGGAATCAGATGGAATTCGAAGAAGTAGAATAATCCTCAGATGCGTCGAGATGCAATAAGACTGTTGAGCTTGTTTGTTTTGGCTCATCATGACAAAAGGCGAGGGGAGGGGAAGCCGAATAAAACAACGAAGAACGTACCTTGGTCATCGTCCGACATGGTGAGCAACGAGTCAACGAGACTGGAAAGTTTTTCCATTACTTAGGGTTTTGATATCCGATTGGGTCTCCGCCGAAACGAGCCGGCTTGTCCTTGCAATGTGCAGGCGGAGATCCAATCGGACATCAAAGCAGCATGAAAACTAACTTTCCAGCTCGGCGTCTCTCAATGATGCTATGTCGGACGACACAACACACAAGCCTAAGGTACGTTCTTCTTCGTTTCCCATATCCTCCTCCCCTTATCTCCCCTTCTTCATCATGAACAAAAACAAACAATCAACACCTCAGGCAACCAGTACCTCAGACCACTTAGGTTTATTTCATGACGATTTTAATATACCTAAGAGGTCCAGAAATGTAGACATTGTCTACACATGTAGTCATGTATACTAACCCTAACTTTTTATAGGGTGTAGGCATGTCTTCCGGGTCAGAATATGGCCCAGGTATTGGATGTAGGCATGTATACATAATCAGGCCTGTAGACATGTATACATATTGAGGCATGTAGGCATGTCTACCAAGTGCCATTTTTTATGGATTGGCCTGTATGGATACCCAATGTGTAGACATGTCTACTAGTTTGATTATTTCTCATATGTAGACATGTCTACCAAGTAGGATATTTTCAAGGTGTAGACATGTCTACATATATTGCATGTAGGCATGTCTACCAAGTAGGATATTTTTCATAGGTAGACATGCCTACAAACATAATATGTAGACATGTCTACTAAGTGAACTATTTTCAAGATGTAGACATGCCTACAAAGAGTACTTGTAGGCATGTCTACCATTTGAAATATATTCCATGTGTAGGCATGTCTACCAATTAGAATATTTTCCACCTGTAGACATGTCTACAAAGGTTTTATATAGGCAACATTACTGACTGTGGGAAAGTTTYATTGACTGTGGGAAAATTTATTTTCAAAAATTTCGCTCATTAGAAAGAGCCTGATGGGTTTCATGACTAGACTGATCTCAGAAATACAGGGTATCTATTTAGTTTTGGAGAAATTCGCACTTCTTTGTTTTTNAACCTTATTCCCTACAATTTTATTGATCCATATAATCAAAACTCCATTTCTAAACCATCATACTAACTGTGGGAAAATGCTCCTGACTGTGAGACCTTTCCACTAAGTGTGAGAACCTTGCTCAAATCTAATGAAACTTCAGCCATTCAGGGTCATTATTGATCCTGGGAACATATTATTGACTGTGGGAAAGTGCGAAATTTTGAAAATCGGTAGATCTACCCATTCTAAGGTGCTGGGTGAAAGAGGGACCATTGGAGCATATCTACTTACTGAGTAAAGTTGAAATTACTTTGAAGATTCTGCCAATTTGCTAATTCCAATCATCTGCTCCTCCTGGTGCTTTGCTTATCCTCCCTGTGTATTCTTACTTCCATCAGTTCTATGTGTTTGATGTGGGTGTATAAGGGTTGTTTTGTGTGTTCTAGATGGGATTCACCTCTTTAGGTGGAATGGGGAAAATGTCCTTACTAATTCTGCCAGTTTCATGGTTTTCATCACATGCTCTTCCTGATACTTTGCATATTCCACCTGTATATTCTTGCTTTCATCACTTCTACTTGCTTGATATGGGTGTATAAAGCTTTATTTGAGCATTCTGAATGGGATTTACCCTTCCAGGTATAATGGAAAAAATGTCCCCACTGACTTCTAAGGTTCTGCACTCTTGATATGCATCTTTTAGCAAGCCACCTTATATGTTCATCATATCAGCATTTCTACACATGGCTTCTCTTTGGAAGTATGATACTAATGATAAAGAAGTGGCTCTATAGGGATAGACTGGTGTGGGGAGTAATAGAAATGGCAGGTAAGGAGGGAAGAACATGAATAGCATATATGCATCAAATTTGAACATTCTCAGAAATGGTGATGTAGTGGATAGATATTCCAAACCATGGGGACATTCTTGTTGCCTAAGACAGGATAAATAGCATCTGGATGTTAGCTGAACATGCATAGACATCTATGAGAACCATAGAGATGATCTATAGGCTCAAGAATATGTGAATGATGTGAATGTATCATGGTTAAAACCAAAGGTATTTCAGAATTCACCATAGTAATTCCAGCTTTTCTCAATAACTAGATATGCTCTAGGGGTCCTGCTTTCACTTAGAGGCTTAGAATTTGTAGAGCTATTGTTTTGTAAAATTTGAAAACTTTCTCAAAGTCAATATTTTATTTTCACAGTCAGAATTAACCCTGAAGTGCCAAAGTTTCATTAGAAAATATTCTTTTCCCACAGTCTTATATAGGTTCTCACAGTCATACCAAAGGTCTCACAGTCAGTATTAAATATATTAACCAAAGTTTTGGAATTTTAGTAAGGCCTAAGTATACTATATGTAGGTGCAATAAAAACAAAGAAGTGCTTATTTCTCCAAAACTAAATAGGCACCCTATATTTCTGAGATCAGTCTAGTCATGAAACCCATCAGGCTCTTTCTAATGAGCGAAATTTTTGAAAATAAATTTTCCCACAGTCAATGAAACTTTCCCACAGTCAGTARTGTTGCCTATATAAAACCTTTGTAGACATGTCTACAGGTGGAAAATATTCTAATTGGTAGACATGCCTACACATGGAATATATTTCAAATGGTAGACATGCCTACAAAGAGTACTTGTAGGCATGTCTACATCTTGAAAATAGTTCACTTAGTAGACATGTCTACATATTATGTTTGTAGGCATGTCTACCCATGAAAAATATCCTACTTGGTAGACATGCCTACATGCAATATATGTAGACATGTCTACACCTTGAAAATATCCTACTTGGTAGACATGTCTACATATGAGAAATAATCAAACTAGTAGACATGTCTACACATAGGGTATCCATACAGGCCAATCCATAAAAAATGGCACTTGGTAGACATGCCTACATGCCTCAATATGTATACATGTCTACATGCATGATTATGTATACATGCCTACACCTAATAGCTGGGCCATATTTGGGCCTGGAAGACATGCCTACACCCTATAAAAAGTTAGGGTTAGTATACATGACTACATGTGTAGACAATGTCTACATTTCTGGACCTCTTAGGTATATTAAAATTGTCATGAAATAAACCTAAGTGGTCTGAGGTACTGGTTGCCTGAGGTGCACCATCACCTTCTAATGACTTGGAAACTCACTGATACTTCCAGGAGGTGGTCCGTCTGGCTTGACTGTGGCCGCACGGTAAGTCTTCTTTCTAATATCTCTCCCATGATTGTCCTTCTAATTCAATTCACCATCAGACTCTCCGAAGTTGCGAACGTCACTGTCGGAGTCATCGAAGCTGGACATTTTGCTCCAAATGAACCATTAATCAATACACCATGTGAGTTGGCCCGTTCGTGGCTATGAAACCCGCTTCCTTAGACCGTGCGTTAGTCTTGTTTGGACGAATTTTGGGTAATCCGGAGTTTGACTGGAACTTCGCCTCCGTGCCCCAAGAGAAGCTCAACAATAGGTCAATTGGAGTGCCGAGGTAAAGATTTCTTCTTATCTCAACTCCACTCATATGGCTAACATCACAACTGGGTTGCGCGTAGAGGTAAAACCCTCGGAGGATCCAGCGCTGTTAATTTTATGGTCTTCAATCGCGGCTCGCAAGAGGACTACGATGCTTGGAAACTTCTAGGAAACCCCGGCTGGGATTGGAAGGGGCTTCTGCCATATTTTCGGAAAAGCGAAACAGTGACGCCGGGTGAACCTGATGTCCTCCCGGGTGGTTCAATTCCTCCAGGTGTGAATATCCAGTCTGTTGGGGCGTCCGGACCTCTCCCAGTTGGTTTCAACACCAACAAGACATTTCTCTTACCGGAAATTGCTAAGCCGTACGCTACTGCCTTCGAACATGTTGGCTCTTTTACAAACAGTGATCCCGTTGCGTATTGACACCTTTCCGTCGTTATGATGCTGACCACCCGCATTCAGGACTCCGGAAACGCCACTGGGACGTATCAGACACCGCGTACAGTGGACACCGCGGGTCAGCGCTCTTACGCCGCCTCCGCATACTTTGTCCCCATACAGAAACGACCCAATTTACTCGTACTGACTCGCGCACAGGTAGTGTGCTCTCATATCAACCTGACCGCATGGTGCTCATGGAATCATGGTCCACGTCATCCTCGTATAGGCCACTAAAATTACATTCAAGAAGAAGGACCACAGTCCCTGGGTGGCTACGGGTGTCGAGATTCGATGCAATGGAATGACATTTTCCATCAGAGCCAATAAAGAAGTCATCCTCGCTGCAGGTCAATCTTGTATTCTGTACTTGCGGCAGGTCTTCTCACATTACACACTAGGCTCCATCAACACACCTGCCTTGTTGGAACACTCCGGCATCGGCCAGAAGAATATCCTCAAAAAGTTGGGCATTCCTGTGATCATCGACCTCCAGGGAGTCGGCGAAAACTTGCAGGTTCAACCGTCTTTCACTTTCCTTATTTGCATCGCTGTTGATATGAAACCTCCCTGACAGGACCATAATCTGATCGGTTCTGATTTCCTTTTGAAAGAGAACTCGCCGCTTACATGGGGTAAGTCGCTTCTTTCGATGTTCGGCCTGTGCTCAAATTGCACGTAAACAAGATATCATTGTCAACAACGCCACGTTCAACGATGAACAACTTGCTTTATAGTCAGTATTCCTCCTTTTGCTGCATCACCTCGGCTAACCTGATGAATCAAGTGCCCAAACAGGAACAGGGATATACGCGGCAACCAGCGCCATTCTTACCTTCGCCCCACTCCAAACACTCGTCACCGCGGGGAACTTCTCCCAGATCATCAAGCAATTAGATCATGACGCCCTTAGGCTTATCCGGTCACCCTTATCAGCGGCTCAATTTCTCATTCAACGATCAATGCTGACCCGCGGTCGCGTCGCACATGTGGAGTTTGGGATGGTACCAGGGGGACCTCTTGTAACCACTCGACTTCCAGGGAGAAGCTACATCAGTATTTCCGCGCTATCATCTGTGAGTGTCATCAACGTGCAGTTTTCAATGCCCCGTATCTTCAGCTTCTCACACCCTGTAGCACCCATTTAGTCGAGGTTCCACGGTGAGTCTACGATGAACCTTAATTTTAGTTGGCTCACCGGCCGCTTTAGCACATAACTTCTTCGGATCCTTTGGTGGCTCCAGTCATTGATCCCAACTATTTTGATTTTGCTTTTGGTGAGTTCTCTCCGCGTCCATTGTGCCTAACGCATGGTCGGCCCATCATCAGGTGATAGATCAACAGGTAATGCAAATCGGTCTACAAACCATTCGCAAGGTCACCGAGACAGAACCACTTGCATCAATGGTGGAAGCGCCATCAACCCCTCCCACCAACGCGTCAACGGACGGCTTTTTCAGGTAAGCCCCACGTCAAAAGTAATGTGAACTATATTTATCTGATGCCCTTTGTGATGTCAACAGCTTTACTAAAGAAGCCACCGGGGTCGGTTTTCCTACCTCATGCCTGCTATATGATATACTCACGCGCTGTCCAGAGCGTCTTCCATCCATGTGGTAGGTTATCTTCGTCCCGCCATCTTCGTCGTGTGGTTGCCAAACGGCTTCTTCAGGAACTGCTACCTTAGCACCTCAAGCTCTCGGTGGTGGGTCTCATCTTTCTCTGTTTTGCCGAGAGCCCCCTAAATTCAATCAATCGCTAGGTGTTGTCAATACCCATCTCCTCGTCTATGAGACTTCGAACCTGCGCATCGTAGACGCAAGGTCGGAGTGTTTTCCTTGATTATGCACGTTCTCAACCGACCACATCTGCATTCTCTAGTGTCTTTCCTCTCATCTTTGCGGCGCATCTGCAAGCGACCGTATATGCTGTCGCTGAAAAGGTTTGCCATTAGTTTGACCGCACCAAACAGGCTCTTATATTCGCTTTTAGGCGGCCGATATTATTAAACGTGACCATCAACTTTAGTTATCCCCTCCGAGTCTATCCTACAGTCTCCATCTCTGTTTTTGATACCAATCAATGTTTGTTCATTGGCCGTGACGTACTCACGCATACGGGAACCTTGGTTCTATCCCTGGTAAGACGCCTTACAGTGTACTTGTGGTGTTACTGGACTTGTCACATCTTCGAATCGGTTATCTTAAACTATCGCACTCTCACATACATCCCACTTTTGATCCCCCATTGCACAGGACTCTTGCATGACTTTCAAGACGCCGCCCCTCGATGGGACCCTTTCTCTCCCAGAGATTTACGACTGGCATTTGGACAATTCCCCCGACCATCCAGTTTTCGTCTATCAGACTGAGTCTCAGCCTCACCCCATCTCATGGTCGCGAGTTGTTCAAGAAATCCACAATGCTGTCCCCTTCTTTTCATCAAAGCTTGCTGACGAACCCACCTCCAAGGTTGTCGGATTATTGGCCGTGACTGGTGAGTACTTGAGCGCTGAGCTACGGTTGAGTATATCTCTCAATTTCTAACTTAAACACATATATCAGATGCTTGCACTTACTTCGTCGCCTGCATGTCCATTATGCGAGCTGGCTTCATCCCGTTCCCTCTATCATCCCGAAATTCCCCTGCGGCCATCGTCCATCTCATTAAAGAAGTGGATGTAAAATATGTCTTTACTTCTGAGGATCCTGCGACCCAGAACTTGCTTTTATCTGCCATCGGGCTCCTCGCTGTGGAACACATCACTCTAAGTTACACCGCACTTCCGAACTTTGGCGTTCAGCTTGCCTCGCCCATGAAGGACTTTTCACGCCTTCCCCCTTATCGAAAACCTTGTAGCTCGGATCCGGCCGTCATTCTCCACTCCTCAGGTTCGTTGTGATTATCTTCCCAGTATCAATATCATGTGGACGTTTGTTGATGACCACTCAGGTTCAACAACTTTTCCCAAACCCATAACTTTGACGCATCGCATAGTACTTGACCGAGGCATCCAATTCAGCAAGTCTCCTTCATTCCTCCGTTCCAATACATACTAATCCATCTCTCAATCAAGCACATGGCGAAACGAACTTCTGTGGTGCAGTGGTTTCAACACACTCAGTGCCCATGTACCGTATGTGTCTCCGCTTGTCTTAACTGCCTCGTTTAATCGGAGGTAGATGCAATGGGTTTGATCGCGACGATGTGGACGGTCAGTAGCTTCGTCAGTCACCTCCTCCTTCTTCAATTTACCGGTAAGATTAGGCAATCACTGGCGTGATTATCTCAACATTTCCACCACATCATCCAACAAGCACTCCAAGTCCTGAACAGGTTCTTTTCGAGTCCACAGCAACGAAGTCAACGATGATGTGGTGTGTTCCTTCCTTTCTAGAGGTATGAAAGTCGTTGCTGTGCTACTCGGCTGAGCTCATATGAGTCCTGTTAAGGCCTGGGCAAACGATCAGAAGCACGTCGATGTGATCAAGAAATTTTCAGCTATAGTGAGTGCTCCACAATGTGCTTGAGCATGTACACTCATACCAGAAGATGTACGCCGGGGCGCCACTTCGCAGGGATGTCGGCAATTATCTGGTGGATTCCGGAGCTCGCATACACCAGTTGTATGGAAGGTCAGCTACATTGGCTTCTGGGGTCCTCCAACTGTTAACGGTCAAACTCTACTACTAGCACCGAAACCGGTGGAATTTCCACCCTGTTGCCTGGTCAGACCGCCCTTAATTCTGCCATTATCTTTCTCACATGAGTATCGCATTAACAGCTAAACCTCACCCTGAAGGCTGGGACATCAGGAAAACATCATTTTTACCAGGAGCAGATGGAAGCTAGATAAGATCAAGAAGCTGTGGGAGAAAGGTATCTTGTATATCTAAAATAGAAAAAGCGCTTAAAGTTATGCTTTGTACAAGAGGTATGACAAAGCAAGAAAAAGACGCTGTAATACTTACATAGCGAGCGCCAATGCTTCAAAAGCACAAAAAGCTGGAAAAGCTAGGAAAGCTAGGAAAGCTCTGAAAGCGTTGATAAACAAAACAAAAAAAAATTGAGCAGTTATAATAAAATGTGTATAAAATCATACCACTTCATATTAACGCAAAAAGTATTTT
>JAPEVF010001353.1:0-10732 GCA_029747585.1 Pleurotus djamor | reverse complement strand
GGGTACAGTTCCAAGAGACCGTCTACAGCGCCGTCCAGCGTACGTTCACCCATCAAAGCAGGCGTGTAATTAGCAATCAAGTTTTGTTTAATCTGCTCCGTGGAATTAGTCCAAGGCAGCGTGAGTAATGTTCCTGCGAGTCGGATTAAACACTTGTTATGTAGAGTGAGATCCGAGGAGCAGAACCATATGCACCTTCATCCAAGTTGTTCCCAGATATGAAAGGCAAGTGCGCAAATTTGCCCTGAGCCCAAAGTCTGGAAGGGAAGTCTGGAAAGAGACCGTCTGGTCCGTCGATCGTGTTCTCCCAAGGGAAGACCTCCTTGGACAAAGCAAGCGGGGCAATGACTGCAGGAAGCAGATCGGAGGTGTTGGCCGCGCGGATACAACGAAATGTTTCCTTGGCACCGGCCTCTGGAAAACATCCTGGGATGGCTGAGACAAAGTTATTCCAATCTGCATCGCGGGAAAGGGTGTCCACCGACAAGGTCGTCGCTGCGGAGCCAGATTGGAAGATCTGACACATGACATGAGTGTGAGCACGCGTTTCAAGATGGATATTTTGGACGACGTACAGCTGCGCGCGCAAGACCAACGAGTCGCGAGTTGAGGTAAAGGACACCAATGGATATGGCGCCGGCACTTTCCCCGAATACAGTGACCTATCAGCCCAACAGAGTGGTGAGACCGCGTCGAATAATTGCCGAGCAGTCATACCTTGGACCTGCGAGGTATGAGTACGTGAGATTTTGAGCACCGTGGACCAAGCAGGACCAACACATACCGATCTCCTCCAAACGATGCTATGTTGTCTTGAATCCATTCAAGGGCCATTATCATGTCTCTGAGACCGAGGTTGAGGACACCCTTCTCTGCAGCTTCATGGCCTTGTGGGAAGCCCAAAGGTCCGAGTCTATAGTTAAAATTAACGTATATAATTGGTGTTCCCTTTACAAGATAAGATCAGTCAATTGTGATCACGCTGAGAAGGTGATGGAGTATGTACCCTCACGACACTTTGGGAAACGATGGCACTGCCGTTATATAAACTTGATCCGCCCTCTGAATAACATATGCATTAGCGAAGAAAATATGGAACCACATACTTGGACTTACGGTCAAAGCCACCTCCGTGGATCCAGGCCATCACTGGCAACGCCGCAGCCTGAGAAACGTTGACTGGGCGGAGGACGTTGATGGTCAGACAGTCCTCTGACACTTGATCGACGGGAAGCTCCTGGGAAAGGTAAGATGGCGCTTGCATACGGACAATACCAGCGCGAACGCACCCGCTGAAAACAGACCGGTCCAAAATTGCTGGCATCAAACGTAGTGACGTTCAGGCTCCTCTTTCTTACGGGACGGGCTAGTCGAAGGTCGCCGAGGGGTGGTTCAGCGTAAGGTATACCTAGTGAACATGATTTGTTTCACTCAGTCATAGGCTCGAGTCATGAAGGAGGTGACGTACTACCAAAGAATTCGAGGTTGCTTGCTGGTAGGGCTCGTCCAATAAGTGTTGTCCCGTTTAGTACTATGGAGGGGGAGGCAAGGACCCAGGACGCAAAGGCCAGAGGGAGTAAAGAAGATGCCGATACCATGGGGGCGATGGTTTTGAGATTGAGGTATCTCGTAGCATTATATAGCGTCAACGCCATAAACTAATGAACCCCAAGCTCTGGGTTCATGCGGGGTGCATCCTTGACTAGGAGGATAGCATACCCTAGAATGGTGACACAAGCTTAGAACGACTGTGCCAATACCAACACACCCGAGATGTAGCTTCTACGCCACGCGTTGCTGATTCAGAGTCAGAACTTTTCTTTCGAGAACACCTTTGCAGCAAGAGCGATTGGTAGAGACCATCCGGGTAATGTTAACTCAAGAGATTTGAGCACAGTCAGCGTCCTTGGCTATTTTTCCGTTTGATAACCTACTTCGACATGTTGTGGCTCGAATGTCAAAATTGATTCTCGGCGACGTTAAAGTTCTGCTTACAGGCTCGGTAGACCGTATCGCACGGTGAGAGGACACAAGGTACATATGTTGGTTGAAGCAGAAGCGAGAGATTGGTTATTGACNATCGTGGGGGGCTGTGAGTACTTCTGGGTGATTCGATGAAGGTATCCTCGCGTCTGGTGGGCGGGGTAGAGCATTCTGCACCACTAACCCTGGTAACTCGATGCACAAATGAGGTAGTTATATTTGGATAAGCACATGTACATGTCCCCGACCTACTATCTATTAACGATCATATCCCGCAGGATCTTCGCTGATAGCGAATGGAGGGGGTATTCAAGAGGCAATCTTCGCGAATTGTAATGACATCCTCGCTGTTTGGAAGTAGCGAACAAGGACATGATAAGAATCGCGGATAAACAGGCGAGTAAAAGCCGCCGAAGCTTCATAAACGTATTTCCTCAACGGGTAGACCGAGAGTGTCTTGATGACGCGGCACGCCATCCCTTGTGTGGTCTCGTGTGAGCAAAATGGGTCCCGCGTGCTGGGGGTTGGAATGTCCGATGCCACGACCACAGAGACAGCGATCCATATGCGTTGGCTGAGCCATTTAACCCTGGTATAGCGAAACCTGAGTCATACACCTATGTCCTACGTCTGTCAGACATTCGGGGACGTGTGGGTCCAGCAAAGATATAATGCATACCATCTTATTGACTATTACGAGTCGCGAGAGCCCAGACACGACATGGACACGGATGCAAGTTCAAAATTCATTCGCAATGCGATTTGGCTCGAAAATCGGGTTCAGGACGTGGAGGCGAAGGAAGTTGCGAGGACCGAAAATTTTCGGTCCAAATAATCGGTGGGACTTTCTCACGATCCCATGCAGGACAGGAGTCTAGAATCAGGGGCATTTGGAGGGCGAATGCCTGTCATGAGCGAAGGGCGATGGCTGAATGAGCCTGTCATGGACTTATTCCAGCTGTTTCAGAATGCAAGATAAACGACCGCAAAGTCCCAAAATTACTACCTATCATGATCCCGTACAACGTAAATGGCGCAGAACCATTTATACTACATACACTAGATTACAATGCTTGTTGAAAGATGCAGATCGAGACCAGCCTCGATATAAACTGACTCGACTGATGTTATGATCACCGGCTCATACAAAAGATGTATTTTAATGTTGACCTAGATGTGACGGAAATGAGTGGACGAGGTTACCCGTGACAATAAGGAAAGAATCGTACTTGATGCGACGAATGCGCGACCCCCCACCCTCGGGGGGATCGGTATTGGGGGAAGGCCCACGGACTTTGGTGAGCCAACTTTTGCACTTCTGCTCACACATGTCGTCAGCTACGAAGGTTGAGGCGACCGGTACAACGAAACTCACCTGCCAAGGCCCCGCACGATGTTCCGGCGTAATTGACTCAAGCTTACTTGAAGGTGCAGGTCGGTACCTGCCACTAATGCCAGACATCACCAGTGTTAACTCTGATCCAGTACTTGGCGAACGAGGGGATGGGGATGACAGAGACTCCGTATACGCAGGAGGAGATTGTTCTCCTTTGAGTTTGGCATTGACTTTTTCGACTTCACTTGCGCTGGTATGCATCGCCTTGATCGGAGCATCGACGCCGTCCTCTAACTTGACTTTCTCCTGGGAAGCCACTGTGGTGTGTCCACGCACAATGACTGGCCGATATCTATTAGGATGCTTGGAACGCTTCAAGCCCTGATGACCTTGGCGACGAAGTATCCAGCAACTGAGAGCAAGGTCCCAGTGATCAACATCCTCAGTATCCTGTACGATCATCGAKTATTSTGAACGWGGGRTCGATANTAYCATTSASTCTAKCAGCCTAGTAATAGCCCGGAGGGTACACCTTGCTTCGAAGAATGATGTTCCCCCCTAGAGTGGCCGTTTCTATATGGTGTACTCCGTCTATAGGTTGTACACTCTCATTGGAGCGGCGGCGGAGATTGCTTTAGTCCTTAGGGCTACTTCGATACCTCCTTCAAGGGATCGCGGAGGTCATTGCGTTAGGCGGGATCTGTGAACTACTCCATCACTTCATCGCAGCCCTCTTCTACTGCGTGCGCACGGTATCAAGGACTCCGAGGCTTCGAGGCGACACCCTGTTCCGGCAACCTCTTAAGCGTCGGCTGAGAAGTTGGAAGCGGCGAGCTTGTTCCCCTAAGTTTCCTGAGACTCCTGGTTTGACCCCTGTGTCTCCAAGGACTTACTTTTTTNGGCAAAAACGCAAGACGTGGCTCTTCTCTGGTGTCTTCGAACATGAGCAAGATCACCGCATCATTTCGCATCACGTAGAATTAGAACTCGCTCTCCCTCACCACCTATCTTTCCCCGTCTCTCTCTGGGCAAACCGTGCACCCGCTCCATCACTTATAAACTCATATTAGTGCGTAGCTGTGTCTCCGTCGACGCCCCATCACCGATTCTCTCTCCTGAGCCTTCACATCTCGCAAAGCTTAGTATAGACGTGGCGCAGTAGCTCGCTTTGCAAGATACTCGGACTTTCGGGCATCTTGATCCTTGAGTCCCCCACCTGGAGGACAGAGCCTGGAGTCGTCTCGTCTACCCAATCTCTCCCATGGGTCCCATACTCCCCGCCAGCATACCACGATCTCCTCGTTTGGGCTATTACAGCTGGGAAGCTGATCCCAGATTCCCAGATACTTCCATCTAAAGATAACACGGATACTCAGCATGTACACATGTAGACTCTCGTTCGCCCTTCCACCGCACCAATGATCATGAGCGTTCAATGATCGTGGCAAGAAAGCGAAGCTCACCTATGCTACGCATTCTCCAGTGAGTCACTTTCCCCCACGTTACTACGCCGCCGCAGAAGCCCTTCATACGCGTAAGTGAGACTGAGGCTGCTATGAATAGCCCATTCTCGGGAGACTTCGCACCGATATTGGGAACTCAACGCCCGCGGTACACTTTCTAGGGTACGAAAAAATAGATAGGTTTCTGCGTTCGAGGCTTGGACGGTCCCCCATTCCCATCGACGCGAGATGGTCTATTTTTGGATAAGAACATGGACAAAGCATTGCCCGCAGCTTCGTATCGTGGTGAGGTAGCTTCAAGGTACATATCAGATCTTCGTAAGTTTAGAGGATTGCTGTGCTGACGTTTGCTTTCGATGTAGTCACGTAGGTCTGGTTCCTGGGTCCTGAAGCTGAAGCTTGAAGCTTGAAGGTCTGAAGTGGGCCCCTTTCTTCTTCTCCTGTCAAGTTTCGTTGCTGCCAGGACCCGAAATATGGCACCTTCCATCCTGGACGAGTACCTGAGTCGTTCGGGATTTACTTAAGACTGTGTACATGAAGTGTAAGCTCAGGTCTACCAAGAATGTTGATGGATCCCTAAGGACCTTCGTATCCACCGCGTCGTCTGCGATACAACCGTATCCCTTGAATAACACTGAACATATTCGCAAAAGAGGCTTTGTAAGAGAGTGATAAACGAAAACGAAGCAGTAGAGGAACTCACGCCAGTACATAGGTAACGTCCCGGTTCGATTTCCTTATGCCGCTCTTCCGGTCGAACCTCAGTATCCTCCCATCCCTCACACGTTTCACAACAATGCGATATCTGACCATCCAGCAACAGAACCTCAATCTGATAACGTGGTTCCCCATCACGGGCCGATGTCCTTGTAGATCCCAATCCATTGACAGCAACAACCGGAGGATCTTGTACCTCCAACATCTGCTGCAGCAGTGTATGATTCCATACCCATCCATCGTGTGTTTTATGCTTGTTGTCTACCCAGAAGCAATGATGGCCGTTATGGAGTTTCATCTTGTTTTGTGGGCCGAGGGAGCTGAGCCTCGAAACGGTTCGAGACTCAGCCATGCCGTACGGTCGACACAAGATCAAGTACCATTCCCCGTTTCTGTATCCTAGCGAGTAGCCGATACCGCCAATACTGGGCGGATAGAAAGCATATACGACATCGGGCGGAATCAGAATATCCTGCAAGTCATTGGTTGTAGGACTGGAAGCTTGCGAAGTGGATGGTTGCGAAGTCATGTTGGATATCTTTGCCTTCCGGTGAACTTGTTTTATAGAGGTGGACAGCCCTCTCGCCCGAGGGGCGCGTCCTTGGCACAGATATGTTAGAGCGGGGGTAACAGGTTACTTATATCCGGATGCTATGATCCTACGTCACAAGCAGTCTGCAGTACGTGTTTGAAGCGTGTACTGCAAGGAGTGGCGGTATGTTACTCTGAATCGGAGCGCTGGAATCCCAATGACTTGATCAACCACCGGTAAGACCGCAATAGGAATGCCCCTGGGAGGCTCGATAGTGGTCTACGAACGGGCAACTCCTCACACTGCGTCCCAGATATCCGAGCCAAAAGTAAGGTCAGAGGTAATTAACGGAGGAGAAATTCCTAGTGACTCACCCCGACTCGCTCGCAAACGTAGAGTCCTGGTGCAGCCTCCCGGTGACGCCATTCTGGTTGGTCACCACCGTACTCCCAACGTCCACAGACTTCGCAGCAATGTGCAATTTGACCTTCCTGCAGGAGAACCTCAATCTCGTATTGGGCTTCATCACTCCAGGCGGACGATAACAACGCTCTGACAGCGATAACCGGAGGATTTTGAACTTTTAACAGTAGTTTGAGGAGAGAATGGTTCCATGAATCCCCGGCATTGTCTAGCAAGAAGCAATGATGGCCATTATCAAGTATTATCAAGTTTGAGCTTGTTTTTGGGGCCCAAAGCACTGAGTCGCGAGACCTCTCGAGAGGAAGCCATGCCATATGCGCGACAGAAGACCAAGTACCATTCGCCATGTTTCCATCCCAATACGAACCCAGGGCCCGTGGGAGGATAGAAATAATAAACCACATAGGGAGAGGGTGGTTCGCTGGAGGCTTGCGTAGTCGACATCTTCGAGGAGGTTGAAGGCAAGCGCCATCGTCAACGCGTGTTTTATAGAGGTGGTCACCTCTCTGCCCGAGGGCGCGTGCTTGGCATAATCGATGTGTTAGAACGTGGAGATGATATTGATAGTGCACATAGAGTATATCCGGATGTGACCTGACGGTACAAGGATGCTAGAATAGTACGAGTACGCAGCATGGGTTGCGTATCAGTTGGACTTCATTAAGATCGTTGATTTCCCAAGGACCTAACGATCCGCTGGTAAGATTGCGAGAGGAAAGCACTCGGAGAGCAGAGTGCCAAAGAGCTGCGAAGGGGTGACTCATCGCACTGAAGTGACATAGTAATCAATACAGGAAGTGGGTTGAAGAGGCCAAGGAGGAAGTTACCCACATTCTCGCACAGGTAGCGTCCAGGTTCGAGCTCCCGATGGCGGTTTTCTGGACCATCACCGCTGAATTCCCAGCGTTCGCATCCTTCGCAACAGTGTGCAATTTGGCCATCGAGTAAGAGAACCTCAACCTGATATTGAGGTTCACCTTGCCAGGGCCAAGCCGACGACGACATTCCCTTGACGGCAACGACGGGAGGGACTTGAACTTCCAACAATTCTTGGAGAAGACCGTGGTTCCACGGTTCCCCGCCAGGGAACTTATCGGTATTGTCCAGCAAGAAACAGTGGTGTCCATTGGCAAGCACCAGCTTATTTCTTCGGCCATGTGAGCTAAGTCGCGAGATCTGGTAGGAATGCGCCATGCCGTATGCACGACAGTAGACCAAGTACCAGTCGCCATTTCTATATCCTAACTCGTATCCAATGCCACGGAGACTAGGCGGGTAGAAACCGTGGACAACATTGGGAGGGAGAGGTTCGTGATTGGTTTGCGAAGTCATTTATGAGGTATGTTTGATGCCACTGTTCTCGTCAGCAATGGGTGCTTTATACAAAGGAGGCGATCACCAATCTGCCCGAGGCGCGTACTTGGCGAGGATATGCTAGAATGTGGAGGATGATATATCCGGATGCGGTGACCCAGGACCCTACGTCAGAAGCGTTCGAGCGTGTGTGTATCCGACGTGTCACAGGGCATTGAGAAGGATCTTGCGAAGAGCGTTGAACACTCAAGAACCTCAGAGCCCATTGATATGCCTCCGATGGGAATCTCCCTGAATACTACACTGTTGCGAGCCTGCGCAAAGGCTGGCTACACTATACTCACAGAATCATCAATATCGAAGACGCCTCATAAATCCTCGAAACTACTCACATGTATACAAAGGTACCGTCCTGGCTCTATCATCGTGTGACGCCCACACGTCTCGCAACAATGAGCGATTTGGCCGTCTGGTAACAGAATCTCAACCCAGTACTGAGTACCTAGGTTCCAGTTCCTCGCTGGTGGAGGATAGCATCTCGGTAATATCAACGACAGGTGGATCTTGGACCACCGTTCCTTGATCAGATCATAATTTCATGGCCTTCCTCGAGAGTCTCTATCAGTGTTGTCCAACATGAAGCTATGGTGTCCATTGTCGAGTATCCATTTTCTTGGGCCAATGACGCTGAGTCTTCCATTCTCGCGGGCGGAAGGGAGCCATGTCGTATACTGGCTAGAAAGTATCAGGATTCAGATACCATTCGCCCTCCATGTAGCCCAGGATGTATCCAATGCCACCATTGTTGGGTGGATAGAAAGCGTGGACGACGTCTGAAATGGGGGGTTCGTGATTGGAAGAAGTCATCGACGAATGTCAAATTCAGAGTTGCCTCGCTAGTGCAAATTTTGTAGGGTGGAGGGCAACCTTCGTGCCCGAAGGCTACTGGCCAATCCTTGGCATAGCCGGAGGGTGGGGTACGGGTGCAGTACCAAGGCGCGACGCGACTTGAAAGAGCATGGGTTGTGCGCTAAAATGCTTTTTTTCGAGGTCCTCGGCTGTTTTGCTCGCTAGCCCGAATTTCGATGATTCGTGTGGGGTCACCGAGGATGCCTGTTCGGTTGCGTACGCGTTGCGTGGTTGCAAGCCTTCAGGGTCATGTTGCCACTGTGTGCGGTGACTTGCCTCGAGGCAAAACATCGACGTCAGCGTTCACAACCAAGATTTTTGACTGTGAGTACCGCCCTGAATCGAGGCTTAGATCGAGGAGGGGTGGTTTAGTCGGAATTTCCTCGACTTCATTAACGGAACGGCCTCACCGCCTGGAGGACACGAGACTAACGCGAGGTACGGGAAGATGATCTGGCAGGCACTTCATGCCACTGGATGCCGTATGATGCGCTCTGAATGGGTTCTCGAATCCATCCTCGAGGGGTTGGATACGAGCTTAAGGAGAACGGAAGAAAATAAAGCAAAGGTGGCATGACTGTGGCGTAAGGAGTGTGGGGGGATATGGGCGAAAGAGGGTGGTGTCCGGGAGGTACGGTACAAAGCAGCAACTGGGTAATACAGAATGATACAGGTACATTTACAACAGATGAAGTCCGCTGGTCTGGTCGTAGAAAGTCCAATTGGATTCTGCGAGTGCGACTCTTCGGTCTGCATTCACGGGTGTCCGAGGGGAAGTATTCAAGCGAGAGGTATATGTCGCCATTGGCGGGTGTATAGATAGCGATGCCAGGAATACTGATGTCCTGGGGTTGTCAGGGAGTCGACTACGGAAATGAAGGTAAACTTCAGGAGGGTCTGCCTACAGTGAGAAGTTGATGAGTACGGCACGATTCCGCTTGAGAATCCAGAACCCTACCTCGAGTTGGCGTTATGACGGCAGTTTTATTAGATTTGAGCACATGGTCATAATGCGCTCTATCCCCCGTGATGTCGGTTTTTTAGGTATGTTTTGACGAGCGATAGGAAAAAATCCAATAGAATCCTTTGGGCCTGAGGTCCCAAACTGAGGCTCAGACCAAATAAGCGAGTTTTCGCCGTCGTCGTCGAAATGGTGACCGGCTGCGTACAAGGCACGGTCTTTCGAAGGACCGTGTGTGTGGAACTGCCAGGAAAGGGGAAAGTCAGAAGGTGGTTGTCCCCTAGCGCCGCAAAAGGACAGGCGTGTGTACTCACCACTTCAATTGATGCCGAGTGATCCACCACCTTGCCTAGATCGGTAAATGTGGGACTGCCGTGGCATGTTACCGAGTCGTCGTCAGAGGACTCCGTGTCACTGGAGCGTATCAAGCCTAGGTTTGGCATGGCATGTGTTGGGCGCCATCGCGTGCCCCGGGGTGTACGGTCATCGTAGACAGCGTCAGCCCAACAGATGTCAGCGAATGAGTCGATGGGGGTAAGAAGGAGCTTCTCATCCAGGTCATCGAGGCATGAGCAATCGAAGCCGATATCGATTACCACAGGGTCCAACAAAGGCATTGATGGAGAGGGAACGTCGTCTTCCTCCCAAACACTCTCATCGTCGATATGAGAGCTGACATCTCGAGGAAATAGAGGTCTGTTTGGATACTGGGATGCTGGGGTGGCGCCTTGCGGAGAGTTGAGGAAGACGATATCATCGCTTGCCACATTGCAGGGCTGACAAAGTTTTTGAGTACGGGAATGAGATCGGAGAGGGTTAGACATACCTGGTATCTCTCACTAGATGAACCAGTGGGTATGTGCAAACGCAGCGATGATGGAATCGCAGAGGACTGGAGATAACCTGCTTCAGTTGTTGTAAAGACCATCGTAGAGGAGGTGGAAGGATGGAAGGCGTTGGCGATAAGTACCCGAGCAAAGGTATTTGAGGAAGCAGAACCCACGAGTTTGGATTAGTGTCCATTTTATATCGAGATACGCTGGAGATCTTCGGCGGTCTACTTTTGTTGTTTTGCCGGGCGTTTTGCAAGCTAT
>JAPEVF010001352.1:0-10741 GCA_029747585.1 Pleurotus djamor | reverse complement strand
AGAAAGCGAGCACCGGGCAAGGTGAGAATGCGGCTGGGGCGGCAGGAGGAACTGGCAAAGAAAGCACGGGCATGAGACTCGTTGAGCTTGATGGCACAAGAATTGGACCGATTGACCGCGGCGAATGTAATGATTTCCTGAAGGTGAGACCCTGAGAAATCCAAGGAGCTGATAGCGAGGTGTAGGTCTCCTTTGGAGGTATCTTTACGACCAGGAGGAACGGGCAACTTGGACGAGTCTGCTGGAAGGGCAGGAAGGCTGGGTAAAAACCTAAGCTGGGTCAATCCAGTATGTGGATAGTGGAGAGGTCCAAGGGGATTGACAGCGAGTACTAATGGAGCGAGTCAGACCTTGGATTCCACGCGGAAGAACCTGCACTCACCCAAATAGATGGTATTGAAGGCAAGCTGGACCTCGGTAATTTCGATTGCGTCTTTCTCACCAAAAGAGGCCCAATTTTGAGTGTCATCGGGCATGGACGGTGGAAGACCCATAGACATATTGAGGTCCGCCGAGGCAAAGTTGTCGCTTGGAACAGGATAAACACAAGAGCGCGTCGCAATTAAAAGTGATGGCTCTGTACATGTATGTAGAATTGCGACTGAACAGATACGTGAATCCACACACCATTATACGTGGTACCTATAGTGGCATGAGTGCAGAGTTGCATGCCGCCTGGGGGGACAGGAGGGTCACTAGGGGGAGATTGTGTGGCAGGTTGGCGTAGATCTTCTGCATGTTGACCAGGTTGGTTAAGTGGGAGGTGTATACACTGGAAGTGTTGGCTAAGGACTCGGATGAACCAGACATGGATACGTCGATCCTGGGTGACCAGGAATAAGGCAGGATTTGAGACAGGAACTCGAGGACCCATAGGCGGGAGGTGTTTGGGTTGATTGGAAGGAGCATCGAAAGTCCACTAGATTGAACTGGTGAAATCACAATAAAGCGACAGACAAAAGATGAGCGACTCACTTCGCGGTGAGCACCCGCCCAATGGGCCGCGACTACCCCAGCATTACGAGGAACGTTCCAAACGTGCCTCTGCGCCCAAACGTCAATCTGTGCGCCACGTTTCCATATGCATGCCAACCCGTCCCCTCCGATTCCGGGGAAATAGGCAAATAGCCATTCGCTGCCCGCGGAACAAACTATGAGACTCGGAGGTGCGTAGGCGGTGACTGCATTTGCTTTTGGGGTTTGAGGTTGAATCACAAAGCTCTTTGACGAGGAGAAGTGTCGTCCAGTTATCATGGGCTGCGACGGATGCGCGGTGAAGATGACTGAGACGTCCGACCACTCGACCGGTCTGTGCGTATGCGCGTCAGTTTAGATCGAACACTACGCGAATTACTTACCTGCGTGGTTGTTCGACCAAAGAGTGGAACTCCCACCAGCCTACATTCCAGTGATCGTCCTCCTTAGCCTTTCCTTTCGATGGAGAAATTGTCATGGATTTCGAGTCGTGGAACAGCGACATGGAAGAAGAGAACAAGTCAATAGGCGCCGATACCACTTTGATTCCAGATTCGATCACTCGATGCCCAGTATCGCCAGAGAGCTCAATGGCCACCACACCGAGATCCTACTACAATACTATGCCGACAGGACTCTCGTTCTCATCACACAATTTGGGAAAGTTGGAAGTTTGGTGCTTCATCCTACGCGTCATTAATTCGAGTACTTCGGCCTGATAATGAGAAAAGATCCAGGCATCGATGCCATCTACTGCACCACTTTTGCCTGCGACGTCCGATCCAGCCAACCCAAATGACTCTCCAATTCCCCAACCACCACCTTCAATTCAACTGACTCCCTTGCTTGCATCTGCTCCGTCAGAACATATACAAACTCTGCACTCACTATACGCTGCTCAAGTCGCGACGTTGGTGTGGCATGCAGACGAACATGCTCTATTACCCATACGGCGTAACGTTGTCGTCGGATTGGCTCTGCGCAATCAAAATTCGAGCGATGCGGACGCGGAGAAGCATACCTTCTTGCAGGTAATGGCGATGCTCCAGCAGATCCTGCAACCACAGCAATGACGTGAGTTCTACTAGATTCCCGATCTATGCAATATGTTAAAATTTACTATGCAGTTTACATACACTACTAAAGGAAAAATGTGATTGAAAAAATGTGTAAATGCTCAGAGAAGATGCTTAAACGATAAAATTTTACCAGCCCCCACCGCCCTGTCCCCAGCCGTTGCTATTTTGAATCATCGCAGCACGCTCAGGATTCATTCCCGCCGGCAATGTCGATGGTTGGCCTGGCGGTGGATATCCACCTGGTGGTCGTGGTGTCTGGTATCCATATTGCGACTGCGGCGTGGGTGCACCTGAGAACGGTGTTGTACCACCATATGGATTCGGAGTGCGAGCGGGTTGGCGAACCGAGAAATGACCCGGGGTTGCGTGCCCTGGGCGAGCGGGTGTTCGACCAGCATAAGGCGTCTTCCCGCCTGCTTGAGCATTTGCAGCGTTTTGCGACTCGTGCAAGTGTCTGTATAAATGAATTTGAGTCTCACAGTAGTGAGGGGATCGACATATATCTTACCTGACTTTGAACGCGTCGCAAAGCTCTGGTACGCCAGGAGCTGGAGCTTCAAAGAGATAATACGCTTCTGGGGTAACCCTCACAGGCTAGTGAAATCATGGTAAACACAACACCAGTCATAGGGGCGTGGCGTGACGCTTACCCATGTTTGGACAGCGGATTGTTTATTGGCAAGGAAGGAGAGATTGAAGTGACCAGGTCGTTTACGGTTGAGGGCGAAGCCATACATACTCTTCGTTGGATTCGCAGCTAGATGATTCTTGAGGAATATATCTACCCCAGTTGTCAAAACGCTGAGCGGGAGGAATGCGCAAACGACTCACGAAGCTCATCTTCCGATCCGGCCTTAAACCGATCATGAGCCATCAATTCCTCGACCTTGCGGGCCATAGCTTGAACGTGGTTAACGATCAACTCGTCGAGATCGGCGTATATGTGCTTGGAGTCGACTTGGAGCTGCCCATTGAGAGTTTGACCGGTAGGGTCGCCGTTTATCTCCGTGACATCTAAATATCGCGTCAATACATCCGCACCAGAGAGTACCACCGTCACTCACCTATATGTTGGAAGAGTTTGCCGGCACTACAAGTAGCAAGAACGAACCCATTGATCAGAATTCTATCAAAATCAAGCTGGAAAGAGGGTACATACGCAAATTTCATCTCCTCTGGGGAGATTCCCTGATCACTGACGCGCTTGTTGAACTCATCGACAAAGTTTTGAGTGATATCAACCCCGACGATCTGCTTGGTGTGGCTAGCTAGTTCTCGTGATACCAGGCCTAGAGGTGAGGTATGGCTTAGAAAACCCCTAATCTTCAACCAGACAACCTCGAACTCACCGGGACCGCACGCGAAGTCCATCAGAGCAGTCTTCTCCTCGTCGAACGGGTAAGCCGCCAAATAGGCCGCAGCTTGCCGCTCAGTCAACTCCTTCGCGAAAGGATGTTCTTCAAACCCCTTCGCGCCATGCTCGTTGAAGTGCTGAGCATTTGCAACGGCGAAGTCGTCCCCTCCATGCGAATGCTGGTGATTATCGCCGTGTTGATGTTGACCATGGTGATGAGCATGGTCGTGGTTGTGATGGTGGTGGACAGTGGTGGGTTCAGGAACTGGTTCCGACATTTGAACTTACTAAGAAGCGCAGCTGCGCAAGAAGCCACCTTTATATGGTCGTTGTCATGCCATATTTGGAATGTGCATGACTGATCGTCGAAGTCTGGATGACTTTTCGACCAAGTGATCAAGTGACACGTCGTGATCTGGTGTTCCCCTTTCGTGTAGGAGAAGGAGGTGGTCCAGCTGGTCCACATGGTAAGGTTGCTAAGTCGTCAAGTTATTTGCATAGAAAAACGACGACGGGGTCCGTGAGCTAACAAGCTCAAGGGGGAAGCCGTCAGACACGATCATGTTTGAAGTGGATCGTGGCCATCCTAGCAGAGAAAAGAGGGTAGGGGAGCAAGTGGGAACAGGGAACGCGGTGGAACGCGTGTACGGTACCCTGAGGCTCACATGACACATACGCGGTGACGTCACGCGTCAAGCATCCCCGAAAGCCTGAAACGCGTCTGTCCAACAAACTCGGTCATCTCAGAGTCACAGGCGTTATTAAGGCAGTGCGTGATGCAACAGCAATCGCGGGGGCTTTGCGCTTGTATATAATACGCGGCTTTATCCGTGCAACTCTTCAACACGAACATCCATCTACTCATCAACGTTTAAATTTCAACGATCGCTGTCCACAATGACATCCAACTGGCTACGCGTCGAACAACCCGCACATACTTCTTTTGCTGCTCACGGAAATAGCACTATCACTAGTCTCCTGCTGTGGAAGGACACCATCATCACAGCTTCCGACGACTTCTCCGTACGCGTCTGGAACTACGACGGGACGCTGGTCCGAGCCCTCGGAGGGCACACAGGTGGTGTTTGGGGGATAGCGATACACGAGGATACCTTGGTCACTGTATCCCAAGATCACAGTATCAGAGTTTGGAACCTCGAAACCGGTGAATGCACACACATCTTCTACGGTCACACCAAGACCATTCGATGCGTATCCATCACTGTTCCGGAAGGATCGAACAACCCCCTCATTGTTACGGGCAGCCGCGACGGTGAAATACACGTATGGAGACTCCCCCTCCAAGACGATCCAAAATACATCGGCGACGAAGAATCCGATCTGTCCAACAATCCCTACCACCTTTTCCTCCTCAAAGGTCACACTGACAGCATACGCAGTATGGCTACTAATGGAAATATTGTGGCTTCCGGGAGCTATGACAATACAGTGCGGGTGTGGGATGTTGTATCAGGAGAATGTCTATGGACTCTCGAAGGTCATACCGCCAAAGGTCAGCTCTGTTAAGCGATTACAACATTGTAACAGGTTGACGATCTCTTCGCCTGAAGTTTATAGCATTGTCATGGATCCGTCAGCTAACCGAGTATACTCTGGGTCAATGGACGGCACCTTGCGTGCTTGGAGTTTAGAAGACGGCACTTGCAAAGCCGTCTTGAAAGATCACCCATCGCTCGTCGCTCTTCTCAAGATCTCTCCATCATTCCTCTTCTCCGGAGGACCCGACTGCCAGGTCATTGTTTGGGACCTCAAGACCCTTGAACCAGTGCGCAAGATAGATCATAAGTTCACCATCACTGCTATCTACGGCGATGAAGAGAAGCTTGTTTCAGGGAGTGATGGCTTGGTTCAGGTCGTTGATATCAAGACCGGGGACAAAAAGGTCCTTCTGTCTGAAGGGCGATCCAGAGGAGTTTGGGAGGTTGCGGTAGATGGGGCAGGAAATAGATGCGTTGCGGCATCAAGCGATGGCAAGACCAGGCTTGACGTTTGGAAGTTCTGAGTACAGACGTCGGAACTAATTTGTGAATAAATTGTAACTACACAATTGTAGATGTCGTCTACAAGCATTGGGAGTACCATTCGTTCTGTACTTGACAGGTGAAGGGTGACTGACACACTAGTCAAAGAATTGTTAGAGTTAGACATATACATTCCGATTCGGAAGTATACAGCTTACCCGTAGCTCCAGTCCAGCCATTACCACCGCATTGTCCAAATTGTGGAACCGTTCCACTACCACCAGTGGGAGCCGGTGTGGACGTCGTGCCAGTTGGAGAAGCGGGAGTCGAGCTTACGATCGGCACGCTACTTGGTACGCTCGCTCGGATATCAATGTAGCTGACTTTGACGGTACCACCTGTGGCGATCGTTGCAAAGTTGAAGATACCAAATCGGTAGCCCATGAAGTATTGCCAAGCCGTGATCATCGTGAACGTTCCAACCTGCGTGAACGTCGACCCGTTGATACTGTAGGAGAAAGTAGCCGGATGGTTGGAGCTTGACGCCGCATTCGCAGTAATGCGTAGGTAGACGATCCCATTCGAGATACTAGTAGAGGAAACGACACTGCCTGTGCTCAGTGTCGTCCAATCCGAGTTCATCGTTAGACCATTGACAAACCGGACCGTTAGCCTTCCGTTGTCGCGTGCAACGCCAACATAAGCTGAAGAATCGCGGAATAGTGCAAGACCGGCACGGTCCCCATCCCTCATACCACTAACATCAATTGCAATGGTTCCAGTCGACGCAGGTCCGATGATCCGCCTGGTCAATGTATTGCGGGCGGCATAGAGATCGGACGTGACCGTGGCGGTATCAAGGAAAAGGGCGTTGTTAACGCGGAATTTGGTGGTATCGGGGTTGTGGTTCCATTCCCATTCAGGTTTGAGGGAGGTACCAGAGAAACTGTCGGTGGTGAACGGAGAAGGAAGGGTATGCGCGGTTAAGGGATATGGATACGATGCTCCCCATCCACCGTTGACGAGTTGGAGAGAGGGGAACCCGTCAGAACCCCATGTCAAAGGAGCAAGGACAGGGACGCGCCCTAGGGGGTATGAGTCGATGAAGGCCATATAATACGAGTTTCCGTTGGAGGTAGTGACCAAGCCACCNTTGGTGGGGGTTCCCAGTGCCGGGAACTGGGGGCGAAAGGCTCAGGGCCAGCGACTTGATCGTGTAAGGACCCATGGGGCCATTGGTAGACATGAGGACATATTCCTCAGAGGCAGGGTGAGTGACGAAGATATAATATCTGCCATTGCGTTTATAGAAGCGGGATCCTTCAATGTACACTGTTTTCTTTCAGTCGAAAGAGTTTCTAGAGCAGAGATCAAAGCCACTTACAGTCAGTGGTATACACAGCCTGAGTTGAGACTTGACTACGGCCGTCTGAGGATAGCTTAGCTACATTGATGGTAGAGCTACCATATGCAATGTAGAGGGAGCCATCGTCATCAACAAGCAAAGATGAATCGTAGTAGCAAGTATTGAGAACACTGACTTGAGTCCAAGGGCCGGTGACCGACGACGCAGTGTAGATATAGGTTTTACTGAAGTCGACGCATCCGCCCCAAAACCAGGTATTGGTGCTCGCACGGTAATTAAAGAAAGATGCCCATATACCGCGCACATAAGCACGCTTCCCATTGACGAGGTTGTACGAATCATTGTCACCGAAACTCAGAGTGGGAACTGAATGACCGATAAACTCCCAGTTGACCAGATCGTAGGAGCGCAGGATAGGAGCTCCAGGAGAGTAATGCATCGTGGAGGAGGAATAGTAGAACGTGTTGTTTACGTTGATGACCATGAGATCGGCGAGATCAGTGTAAATAGGTGGATTGGTGAAGGTCGTCTGAGCGACAGCATTGGGGGCCATCAAGGCGAAAACCCCCGCCTTCAGGACTGATAATAAACCGGAATAGTGAGGCGATTAGGCCGGTTGGAAGCAAGGTGTTGAATGCCACTCACACCCAAGTAACGATGAAAATTTGCGCATCATCTCGAGAGAAGACGAGCGGAGCAATCGATGACACTGAGTAGGGCAACCTTGTATGTTTTTATATCACCTTAACCGAGCTACGTTCCCCGCCGGGAAGACGGGGCGTTATCGTCCAGAGATACCTTGACCTCCTCTTCGGCGGACCGCCAGCCAAACGTTCACGTGTAGAGTCGCCTGTCATATAAAACAAGTAAACCCGATGTTTAAGAAGCTCCCAAGCCCAATATCCTCTGTTGTTTGGAATGGTGGTAGGACGTCGTAAATTGAAGCTGAGTCGACCCGATTGAGCACTGCGGTTGTAAATAGATTGCTCCCTTCTAGCGACACTGTCGTCAATCAAGGTGAAGGGGCTCGTGGATGGAAAGTCGGATGAGCTATGTTATGCGAGAATGAATTGAACTGTGTGACGGGGCGCAACCCCGTCATAAGCTTCGCGAAGTTATTGGATGATCCGAAGTACCTCCAGCAGGAAGAGGCTTCTTGAGCGATCACGCTTCGAAATATAAAGGTTTTACTAGAACCCGTGTACAGAATGCTACACAACAAAGTAGTATACAAGACAGTATATGCTTTAAATAACTCACAAATAACCATAGAGTAAATCCCTCATTCATGTTGATACGGCTTGATGATCAACGGCATAAAGTTCCCTGACTCTTTCGCACTCTTGATGATCGGTCTCTGCACGACGCTAGTGACTTTCGCAACATCAGAGGCCGGCACAGCAAGTTCAAACTCGAATGAACGGATGAGTGTGAATAGGAGAGCTTTCGTCCTAGCGAGGAGGGGTGAGTTCCATGTGAAGGAGTAAATTAAGCTAGTACTCACTCAACAACTGAGAATCGCCAGCCTATGCACGCGCGTGGGCCACCCAAGAAAGTCATCATGTTCCCCCAGATACCTGGGATCGCGGTAGCACCCTCTGGAACGGCCTCCCAGCGCTCCGGCCTTGCAGTTGGAAAACACACATCAGATGTAAACCGCGCTGCGGTACGAGTCATTACGTACTTGAACTCCAAGGCATCCTCGCCCCAAATCGACTTCATACGGTTCATAGGGAGGATAGGTACAAAGAGTAGTTGTCCTTTATGCACACTGGGTGAACGAAAACATGATCAGGGTGGGAGACGAACATATAGCTGAGAGACGTACGTGATTGAGTGGTGGACGTTGCCCAGTTTGTCGGTTACAGGATGACTCAAAGGGATCACATCGTCTGCGACGGCAATTCTAATGGTCGACGGTACTGGCGCGTGAACACGTAGTGTTTCGCGAACCACAGCATCCAGGTAAGGGAGGGCGTTCAACTCATCCATCGTCGGGGTGTCAGTGGGAACATTGAGAAGCTCTTCTCTCAGTTTATCCTGGGCGGCGCGATTTTGGGTGAGGGCGAACAAAGCCCACGTAGTCCCCGTGCTATATATATATCGCATTAGACGCGTTTACAATTCAGAGGTAAGGGCATACCTCGTAGTCTCATGTCCTGCCGTCAAAAACGTAGGGACCTCTGTAGAATACAGTCATCGATGATGAGGAGATATAAAAAAGTAGAAATGGACGAACGAGCCAAGACGTCTTCGTCACTGAGTCTTTGATGATCAGCTAGATCAGCAGCGGTGTTTGCTTTAACCAGTAAAGATAGTAGGTTGCGTGACTGAAGCCCTGCATCTACGTTATCTTTCTCTGCCTGAACGACGGCACTCTTGGCAGAAGCGAGAAGCTGCCTTCCAATGCGAGCCATGGAGTCACGAGCCGCCTGGGAAGCGCGATCCCTCGATGTTTTCTAAAGGGATTTCGTGAGTTGCGAATAAGGAGATTCGTTGACTCGCACGTACAATCAACCGAAGAGGTGGAATCAGCGATTGGAGTAAAGGGAACACTTCGAATTGCGTGTTGGCATGAAACACGGTGGAAAAGGCTTGATTTAGTTCGTTACGTTCGCCGATGAGCGCATCAAATTTGTAGTTGAAGCCTAGGGAGAGTTAAGTCATTGTTGAAATGACTGATCGTGTTGAAGACTCGCCTGCCAAACCAATGACATCCAGCGTCATTCGACTGAGCCATGAGAGGACATCGATCTGTGCGGTTCCTCCTGCTTTAGATACCTCCAACGCCCATACGTCTCGTAGTTGGATGGCCTTGGCCACGAACGTTTCTGTAAGGTCCCTAATTTGTATGGGTCCGAAAGCAGGGTTCTATATGGATATTAGTTGAGGAAATGACGGCGTTGAGGAAACCTGATCGCACCATAATTTTGCGCTGGATACAAGTCCATTAGGTCACAAGCTGTTTCATTTCAACGGAGACCGCATACCTGCTGTTTGTGTTTTTCGCCTATGGACGAATGAGTACGATGGGCGGACAAGCATGGAAAGAGTAAATTGACCTTCAACAACGAGTACGCCTCCGGAGAGGGTGAGCCTTAGGATACTTAGGCCGGTAGACGATACTCACCTTCGCCAAGAATCCTTTGTAGAGCATGTCTTGCAGCACTTGGCTTATGGTATACATCAGTCTTCATGAGAATGTGGTTCAAAGCCTTCGGGTCGACGGTGTACAATCGGGTAATCTGTTTCTTCCGCGTTAACGACCACAAATATCCACGAACGAGACACAAACCACCCACCCCAAACATCCCTCGATACTTGATCGTCGGGCCGTACTCACTAACCCATTTCTCATGCAACACCGAGTTTTCCTTCCACAAAGCGTCAACGACGAACCAACTTCAAGACCCAAGACATTGGCTCACGGCATCGAAGATTTCCTTGAAGTTTCCGTACAGCCAACTAGAGCTCTTCGGACCAGGCAGATGGCGGAGGGGGGACGTGAGTTCGCTGTAGACAAGTTGAAACAGCTTGTAAGATCCATATGCAGAAAGTGCAGCCAGCGCAGATCGTAGAAGGAGGAGGATCATCGTAGTTGGGGGTTCTGGAAGAAGTCTGAAACACGGTTCGAGACTTGTTTTCTCTCGCCAGTCAAACAGTGATGTGCGTTGCTGATTTCAACGTTTATGCCTGATACCTACTTTAGTAGGTGAAGGTTTAGAAATGGACCCCTTTACAGCATCACGAGGATGGCGCAATCCGTTAGACGCACGTGCTCAATGACAGAGATATCCCAAATAAGTAACGTGTCCAATGGGTTTGCGGGACGGCCGTCCCGCAGTAATCAAGGTTGTATCTTTGACCGTGATCGAGTTCGTGATCCTGACTCGGAGTCCATGGCTAGAGCCTGATAGACGTTTTCACGACCATTGTACACACCACATGGATACGTATACGAATATTGTAGATACACAGAATGTTT
>JAPEVF010001351.1:0-10742 GCA_029747585.1 Pleurotus djamor | reverse complement strand
TGCGGAATATCTGTGATACAAGCTGTATTTACGCACGCCCATTACTTCGTGGTCCGCGGAGCCCCCACCATCGTTGCCAGTTATGTGAGTCTTTCTGGTTGGTTTCTTCAAGTTTCGGGACCTTTCGTACTGACATGCGTTTGTAGGGAGCTTCGGCTGTACTCATTTACGGAGCTATTGAGGCACCCCTCGCCCAACCACGCGCTCTTCTCGGAGGACATTTCCTCGGAGCTTTAACCGGTGTCATCATCACAAAGCTCGTCCATCTGCTTCCAACCGAGGAAAGGTACATCGAGCTTCAATGGCTAGCGGGTTCTCTCGCCTGCGCAACCGCGATCGTTGTCATGCAAATCACTAAAACCACCCATCCTCCTGCGGGAGCGACTGCTCTCCTTGCTGCAGTTGATGCGGATGTTCGTGCGTTGGGGTGGTATTATCTGCCGATTATTCTGCTCTCGTCAGCGTTGGCACTAGCGATTGCGCTGCTGGTCAACAATATCCAGCGGAGGTATCCAGTGTTTTGGATTGAACCTAGTCCACCCGCACCGGTCATGCCTCCTCGGGTCGAGTCAATGACTGAGACAAGATCCAAGGATTCAGTCACGACTGCGAAGGATGAAACGACTGTGGAGGTCGTCGCACCTAAGATTCCATCGAGCCCTGTGTAGCTACACCTGCCTGCCCAATCTATCGTTTTAGACCCCACTCCTAAAGTACATTTAACATATTTGTCGCTGACACTGATCAGTAAATGTGGATTGGGGGTGACATCCCCCTTACGCCTAGTCACCCTATTCGTTAGCTTCTAGCGCCGGTAGGCGCCGTAGCAGCTCCCAGTTCTTAACTAGGAACGAACTTGCTTCCTCAGACTCATGGATCTCAAGTTTGTATGTCTCCAATAATCGCTACTCAACGCGGACGAAAATCGAAAACCGAGTCAATTAAAACGAGTGTCAATGTCCTTCAGAACGACCGGATTCCTCAAATTTGTCTCGTTTCTCTTCGACCGTTTGACGATGTCATCAAGATGTCATTCACAGTAAGTCTTTAGTCGACTCCGATATCAAGCAGTCTCAGTTGCCTTTGGCAGGAGACATACGTACGGCTTGGAATTCTTCAACTCAGTGCGGAAATGTCTCGATTCAGTGGGTATACGGACTCCTTCCTAGATGCGTTGAGCCGCGCTTTCTACTGGACTTGGCACCCTGTGGCCACGGCATCCCAACGTATCACCAATACAGCTACCATTTGGCGCCTTCACTCTCATTAACTTTCCCTACTATTATGTTCCATGATTGGTTCTAATGTCTCGTTCCCTTTAGGGCTGAATAATGACGCGTTCTCCGCCGACTCCTCCCAATTAAAAGCAACCTTACCAAACGATCTCTCTCTGGTTCTGTCTTCACCGAAACTCTAAGTATCCACCTCCACGGACATGTGTGGGCGGAGTCCGTTAGGCCCAACTCTATCTGAATTCCTGGACTTGACTTTGTTGAACTCATGAACCTTTTTTTTTTTCGAGCTGGTACGCTTGTTCCAGTTCGATGTCCTTACGCCCATCGGCTCGCACATTCTACGATCCCTGGTTCTGGGGAGCGTAATCACGGGGGCCCATCGACATCCTCAATCAAACTCTAATCAAACTGTACGTATGCTTTCCTCATGAACTGTATCGAATTCTTCGATAGAACTACGCACGGCCTGCAGACATCCTTCAACGCCAACCAACCCTAGAGTGCGGATAGTCGGTGGAGGTATTCAATAACTCAGATGTCCAAACTTTGGAAGGGGACATTCAATTTTGCGTAGGCAATTTCTCTCGACGAATTATGGACACCCGAACCCTCAATTTTCGAAGAAGCTGCCTCCTCTTGTGCATAAGCAACGCACGTCAATTCAAATCTTAACGTGATACAGGCTTCGCACTAGCATTGGTTCCGCGGACCTTAGCGCTCCAACAGGCGGCCAGCTGTACCTCACATTGCGCTCAGCGTCTTCCTTACCAAAGCGAATTTAAATTGTTTTGGAGTCGACACTGTTACTTGGTACCCTGAATCCCATTCCCCGCCTCGCTCGGGCTATCATTCACGACTCAAGTAGAATCGTGATCGGTGACCTCTGAATAGACTCCTAATGCCTCCGATCCTTTGAGGCTCTAGACAATCTGAGGGCACAGACAAAGTTCATCGAACTTCAGTCACGCGTCGGACGTTCCGTTTCTTCCGATCTCTCAATGGGACTAATAAAGTACGCTCGCGCATCGAAATGTCTACATGTTCTCATCACAGGGAGCATCACATGAGATCGTCTCCGCTACTCACGCACTGGGCTATCTTCGGCTTCGCGTTCGCACCCCCACCCTCTTTGAGGTGGGCGGACTCTTACCCTTCACGTCCCCATGCTATTCTAGTAAGGTTTTTCGTTGTGACGTTTGATGTTTTGCTACTGAAACCACTCAGGCATACTGGCTCGGTTTGTCACCATCGGTGTGTTCCTGGCATCTTGTGCCTCTCTTCTCTGCCGTCTATTCAATGTCTAACTTTCCGAGAAACTTATGCTTCTTTGATAGCTCCGTACTTCCAGGCTGTCTAATGTGAAACACATCGCGCATGGGATCGTCGGGGAGTCTCTGTCAAACCATTATAATCGAGAAGTACCTCATGACCTAGGTATTCCGAGAACATCGTCTGGAGTTCGTCCACTGCGAAAGGACCATAGATATTCCCATTACCACCACCTGGCGATTGATATACTCACACACTTGCCGTGTGATTCACGATGGACCAGCGATATGAAAGTCATGGCCTCCTTGACTAAGTATCACTTCATGCCTTCTTCCTCAGATAATCTCTATCCTTACGGACTTATCTGCTCAGAACATCTTTGTATCTCCGCCCTTTCCACCTATGCAAGTCTTTGCCGATCCATCGGAAGTGTACCCACATGTTCGTCAAACATAGAGGATGTTTCTCACGAGCCTGTGCCGCCGCGGTAGCGTCTCTCTGCTACATACCCCCAAGGATATACGCTGACGCTCGTATTTCTTCAGGGGTTCTGCACATAAACGAGGGATGTTTGACAATGATGCCGCTGTTCGCGTCACCAATTTGATTCTCTACGAATAACCACCGAGTTCGCTCTTCCTCATCGCAGACTGGGGGGGGCGATTGCCCGATGCCGAACACGAATCGTCTCAGAGAGCTACACATTTCGATGGTGGTGCAAAGAAGCCCGCCAAGTTGGACATTCGCTCTAGAAAGTCCTTGTGACCGTCATTTTGATGAAAGTCAACCATCCCACCCCCTTCCTGGATGTAAAGCGGACTTTGTTATTTGTGAATCGCAGTCTAAATCCCCTCCTCGATGAGCTCCTGTCACCGTGTCGATATTTTACGGGGTTTCTCACCAGTGCAAGCACTCCCATTACGTTCATTCCCTCGACTTCCTTAGCGAAGTCCCGCGGGCCGTTTTGAATCAATGCATTTGTCGTTCGCTACAATTGTGATTTCAAAGAGCTACCGCTTTCCGACGGCTCAAGCGACAGGCTTTACGTTCATCGCAATAGAAAGAGGTGTGGGTCTCCTCTCATCCATCTACGATCATGTTACTGAGATATCCAGCTCCTGACGCCTCTCAATGATTCTCATCTCTCCAGAAACTCACGAACTGTTCTCTCTGAGAGCTTTCTAACTCCATCCCGCGTGTCTTCTGTGTTCTAGCTTGGTAGGCAATGGTTCGGGGATTAAGGTTCACCCTTTGCGGCACGACCTGATTGTGATACGCTGACGGGACGCATCAGAAACCAACATCGAACATCGTCATCGCAAGAACGGACCCGTAGACGTGACGGTTTACTCATCCATCAAACCTAAATCTCAACGGAATCCACCCTAAATTTAGACAACACTTTCCTGGCCTGCTGTCGATGCAGAGAAGCTTCCCATCCTTCCTTGATGCAGCGAAGAGTCAGAGATCCAACGGCGCGGAGACTTGACGGAGGTATGGGTGTACTGAACCACTGCCTTATCTCGGGCTGGCTTGCCATAAACCCGATCGTGACAGTCCTATAAGCTCAAGATTACTTCGAGTCCCCTTCCGGCTAAGTAGTACCCAGGAGTGCAGCGGCGGCTCACTTACACAAGCAGGCCTATGTGTTTATTTGCCCCATTCGAAATGCGTAAGTGCGCGGTGACCCTCGATAGAGGTGCGTGGTGATAAGCTGAGACTACAAGATGGATATCATACGCTATATCATATACAATCCTGAGATAAGAACGGATACAGAAATAAATCAAGGAGTCGTCAAAGTAAGTCAAAGTTACATGGGTCAGAGTTTACCGAGAACTAAGTAGAGTCCTCTGGAACATGGATATCTAGCAAACACTCAATAGTACGGTTAACATACAGCGGATAACCGGCCGCGCTGCGCAACGACAAGGCTGTCGAAACCAAATTGTCAACCTTGAACGTCAGTCCAGCCAAATTCCGAACATTCTTGAACGGAACAATCTTCGGGATCCAGTTCTCCAGGTCCTCACGACTGGCATCACGGCCAAGGCCCTCCACCATCTTCGTGAGTGAAAGACTGAAAAATGCCGACAAATCTTCAGCCGTCCTCAACCCCAACAACCCCAACTTTGGGAAGCAAGCGTCGAAGACATCCAACCAAAAGGCGTTGCTCAAGGCGACGACTGGGGTGACGTTGAGAGTGAGAAAACGTATATTGCGCAGAGGTTTATGGATAGCTTTGACGATGGTTGACAAAGCGTCCTCGAACTCGGAAACAGGGCATGCGATGGAGAGTTGGATATCGAGAGCTGAGAGCGGACGATCATCCCTGGAAGCCTGGGTGACAACCTTGAGAGTGATGTCGAATCCATCTCGCAGTCCCCCTTTATCAGTGGGGATCCCACCGACCGGCCCAACTTTGATGTCCAAGCCCAAATACTCCCGACCGACACGAGCAAGATAGGCGGCTGATGCGCGGAACAAGCCAACACACATGCGCAAGTCACTCAGGCCTCTGACTTCGACACATTCCGGTGACATATCCACAGCAGACAAGAACCAGTCGCACGGGGGAGCAAAGTCGTTGAGACGAAGCGCGCGAAGTTTAGGAAGGGGGATGAAGTAGCGCGACTTCAAGAACAAATTCAAAGGGAGGCAATCTAGCAATTCCAACGACTCTAACAGGGGCATATGGCGTAGAGCTGACACAAACTCGTCGAGGCTAGGGCGGTCTTGGAAGTCGAGTGAGAGGGCGGTCAAGTTGTGGAGGATGGGGGATGACCAGGAGACTTTGACTTGGCTAAGAGAAAGGTATCGAAGGCAGGGAGGCTTGACACCGCCAAAGATACCACAGGGAAGAGAGCAGGGCGCCATGGACGGCCTGTTCCGCGCGTCATCATCGCTGTCAGAATATAGTTCGTCCAAGCTCAGAGCGAAAGATTCCAACAACGGCGCCTCTAGGCAGAGCCGCTTGGAAGAAGTCTTCCAATCGTCTTCGTAGAGCAGGAAATTCACTTCTCTGAGACGATGAGACTCGCGTGCCATCAATCTGAAATTATGAATGGGTATGGGCAGGCGGTTGGGAAGGGGACGGATGGAAATGGGACCAGTTGGGTTGAAACGTTCGAAAATCGTGGTAAGGGCGGGGGTTGTGAGAGACGAGTTGATCTCCTTCCAGAGATCAGGAGTTCCAGTTATGATGGTCCGCCAATGTTTGCAAACAGATGCCAGGCGAGCGGCTCGTTCGCAATCAATACAACCGCCATCTGCGAGGGGGATGATGACAGCGGCGCGAATGATGTTGAGCAGAGTTTCGACGGGAAGTTCATTGATTGACATGTTGGTTGAAAGTGAGGATTGAAAGTGGATGTTGAGAGGTAGGGTTTATATTCCGATGAACAGAACAAAGGAAGCTAACACGAGTCTGCGATGACTTAGCCACCACGTGTGGCGCAATCTAAACACAAAGCATATAGTTTAGTGTCTGTCTGCAAAACGGTGGTTGTAGCGGACCTACCCTCAAAGGCTCAATTTCGAGTACGCCATGGCTCAGGTTCGTTGGCAATAAAAATTGGCTGCACGCTGCTGTTTTCCCAAGTCCGAGTGCCTGTACGCCAAGGTATCGGGCGGTTTCGAGAAAGTAGATGGTCCATGGGTTGGGGCATTTGACCATATCCTCAGAGTCCTCGTCACTGAATGTGTCCATGTCGTCCTTCTACCCCACAAGGGCTTCAAGGTTCAAACGTTCGAGCTCAAGCCTGCCCCATATTCTCGCTTAGTATCTCCGTCGTCTTCGTCTTCCTCCTGCTCCTCCTTCATCACCCCCACCCCCTTCAACTTCACCATCCTCCCCTCCAGGCAGGAGAGCAAGGTAGTCCCTCGTTTTCAAGGCCCAAGGGTATTGACGGCCCAGATGCCCCGCGTAATAACGCAAGTCCTTGACGCGACCCGTTGCCGCTCAATAATGGGTATGGCGGTCTTCACTTGGTAGAATACTGAAGAACAGTGCAGAAGACATGAAATTTGAAATTTGAGTGATCGTCGACCTGGGAAGTATCGTCGAAATCGTCGATAAGCACGTAGGCAAGGCACAGGTCGATTTCTGAGGAACGAAACTCACGTTGACAAGCAATCTTGCCAGTGATGGGTTGGTGCTCGTAGTTTTGACTCTTGAGCCTTGACTTGCATAGTTTCGGGTTTGTTTGTATTGCTTTGCACATGCAGTCGCTCAAGCGCCCCAGCGCTCAACTTCAAGTTCATTGACTTGTCATTTGAGTCTTGACTATAGTGACTAGTTGACTCTCGAGAACAGGTAAAACATTCCACCGCGATTCCCTCAAAAACCACCTTACTGATTCTATGAACATACGGATCGAATTTAAAAACAACTTGGCTTCATACCAACTTCATACCACAAGTTTGCCCAACTTCAGGAAACAGGGCAAACCTTACCTGCGATGCGCTCAGTGACCCTTGCCTTGGTACATACACGGCCAGATAGATGTATGTGCAGAGCCTTCTCAAGCTTCAGGAACCAAGGAGCGATCTTCTACCCCACATCTCCAATCTTGCGAGTTTATTTGTCGGCTTGGGCTGACTGCATCCCCTCTCACATGATTCCGTAAGTTCCAGCCTACTTTTGGCTTGGATTTTACGTTCGACAAGATCCACTTGCGTATGGAAGCCAAGAGTAAAGTTGAACTCGACATCTGTATTGTTCGTCTCGTCTGGTCGTGTTCGGACGCGTTTAGGTGCTCAGAGATCAGAGAGTCCCCAAAGTGCTCCGATCACCTTGGTCAACGCTTAGCTAGCTGGGCTGGGTGCCTGTCAAGGACTCAATGACTTGTAAAGCACCTTTTAGGGTTAAACTTGACCGGCTCATCCGCGAAAGTCTCCTTCCCATCGTTCAGATTTGGACGCTGTCTGATGTCGGCATGCGCGGTGGAATCCTACTTTTCTCACCCCAAAGTGATACTGCTCCAGGTCGACATCTTTGGTCCTTCGCTTGTTTTCGATGCTGTGGTGTGTCGGACTGCGCTGTCTTGCATCGTGAACTTGGCTCACGAAGAGTGGCTCGCCGGACAATACACCCACCCTTCCCAGCACTGCGATTCAAACGGAGTAGGAACGACTTATGGAGCCAATCTTTGGATCGGGCTGGTCCTTTTGGCATTCTGGTACAACAGCTTTGCTTTCTTCCCTTGAATTTTCCTTTCCTTGACGCACCACGATCCTGGTTGTCGGGGGAGTATCGAATGACCTTTCTCGATTGAACCTAAAATTCTCGGACGACGATTTAGGGAACGCCAGTTCAGGCTGGCCGATTTGCCGAAAAACACTCCTTGCTCGGTGATACTCAAGTTAATTCAAAGGAAAGCGTTGCAACTGGAGCTTGGTACTTTACCTCAAGGTTTGATTGACTAATGCCTCCATAATCTGTCACCACTTCATCAGCTGATAGTTACCGCCGCTTGTCTAGCCGGTGTATCCTAGACTGGACGACGCGAGGGACCTGGGCACCACATCGCCTTCCCTGGCCGCCCGCGTCACCCTGCTCGTGCAAGTTTATCATCAGTCTTGTATCTTACTCCCCCAACCACCGATAGTGCTGTGTTCACTTTCCCATGCTCGTGTTCACCGAAAGCTTGTTCGTCTCTCCTGGCATGTGCCAGCGGGGCCTGATATGTCGCTGTTGTGTCGCTGGTTAGACTTAGCTTTGTTCATTGACGCCTGCCCATCCGGCGTGGCTCGTTTATTCCAAGCGCTTCTCGTGACTTGGCTCGCTCTTTCAGTAGGTATCCTCCTTGCCGTCGGCTTCGTGTTGGATTGGTTTTTGACGCTCGGCTCAGAATGAATCCAGTTGCCGTAATCACCGCTTGGGATATGGCACCCATATTCATTAGCGCTCTTTAACCCGCACCTACGACAGTCTGCACTGAGCAGCCGTTTTTCGAAGCACTACTGTGCCCTGACCTGCGTTCATCTATGTTTTCTTCGACCCGCCTTTTCCATGCGAAGGGCGCCTCTACCGCTCATGCACGCACTAGCCGTCGGATCCGTCTCTCGGGACGATACATCCATTGTGAGTTGTGAGTTTCATCAACATCTACTTAACATTTATCATGGTAATCTATCTCAGACAGCTACCGCCTCGCAAATTCGGATGTTTTGTAGGATCTTCAATATCATGCGCCACCAGAACGATCTCCCAGATTTGTCTTGGCCTTCCCAGGGAAAAAGGATTTACGTCCATGTTCATCGCGGAAATTTCCTGCTGAATGTGGATACCAATATTCCTTGGGTTCTATTTTTAGGTGCACGATGCTCAATACACATATCATATTAACATCTAGCTCGCTATTCCAGTAGGACGCTCACGAGATCTACCAGGTCTCCCGTCACTTGGTCTGGCTGCCTGCGAGCTCGCACAGGATGCATCAGCTTTGAACGTACGCTGTCAGCTTTTCTTTTTTTATCTCAGCAGCCCTCTCATTTCTCTAGGCGAAGCGTAGGCCATCAACCATCAACCCGGAGATATGCGACTTGACTTTGCCATGAGAACACCCCAACGCTTTATCTTTGACACTTTATCGCCCATGCAACATCGTTGAACGGCGCCGACACACATGTTGCTTCGGAGACTGAATTTCTCTCGTTATTCTTCAGCTCCAACAACCATCCCCGGCGCTCACAGGGCGCTCACCCGTTTTGTTCGCCGGGTTCCTTTTTGATACCCCCAAGGACGAGAAGAAGTTGATGCTGAAGTTGTCTTCCCTGCGGTTCGCTTAGTCTACGAAGATCACGAACGCGAGCAAACAGCATGGTCTCTACCCACGCTCAACTTCTTCGTGTCACAGTCACCCACACATTGCCCAATATCCCAATGTCCCGATGTCCCATCTTCGTTCAGACGCCTTCATCAGGAGCGACCCCTTCCCCCTCAGTGTGTCCTTCAAGTTCTCTCGTTTAACACCAGCATCAAGGATCTGATATGTTCGCTTGTAGCTTCCTATCACCTTCTGGACCACAATTTTGGCGATGTCCATATCCAGGTCCTTCGGGTATCGGCACATCAGGCTCCCATCAGTGAAATCATCCGTAACACTCACCCATCGAGCTCATTAGCTGTCACTGCGTCGAACACTCCAAAGGGTGTGCCGAATACGAGGCCTCGAGGGTTCAAACGTTCATCGCCTCATGTTGCGGGCAACATTGTCCGTTAGCACAATCTCGGTGCGACAATTAGTGCCACCACCCCCTCAAGGCTCGCTCCAGAACGTCACAATCGATACTTCAAGCTCCAAGCCAGCCCTTTTTCGACGCGATTCACTCGCGTACTTTCATCATCTAGCATATTATGGAAGCTCTCCAGCTTGGGGGGGAAGAACTCGCCTCTAGATGCTTTCTAGCTTGTGGCGGAGTAGATCTTTCGGAAGGGTCAGGATGTCAGGAACGAAGAACGTCTACGCCTCGTGGTTAGAAGGAAGGGTCCGTCTGGACTATAATGCCCGCACTTGCACGTCGTGGGTGGTATAAAGGCAGCCCAAAGGATTCCAAGGCCCTCTGCGAGGCTTCACCAGCTTGACGCCTGATTCCCCATGCATCTTCTATTCCTCTTGCTCATATTCTTCTCCTTTCATAGCACGGCGTTGGCTCGGGAGACGAACGCGCAGCGACTATCCCGGGGTTTATCACCTCTGAAGCCGACATTCCGTTCTGTTCTTCCTGGCTTCTCTCCGACTCGGGTCTTCGGTATGTTCTCAAGCGTTTGTGCGTGTAGTGTCCGTGATGTTGATTGATCTATTCTTATATAGGTGCTAAAAGACATACACCGTCACCTTATCCGTCTCCGCCCAAGTAAGCGTCCCTTGCATCTTGTCATATTGGGGCTCACTTGTGCGTACTCCAGCAAGTACACAGGAAGAATTCAAGTCCGCAATAGCGAAGGTAACAGTCTGGGGTATCTCAAAAATTGGGCAGGCCCGTCACCCATGTTCGTTCGTTCGGCCTCTCAGTCTATACTTGTCTTCGGCATTGACAAAGGAATCATTAGCAACGGTGTCAATTTCGGAGGTGAAGACGAAGAACTTCATGTTGTTTTCACTGTTGCTCCCGGAAAGAAGGGCCCGTTCGACATTAAAGTGACAGTATGTGCCTTTGCTTCCTTTCTTCTTTGCTTACTTGCTTGCTTCTATCTTTTATGACTATGCCTTACCTCATGTTTGTAAGAACCCA
>JAPEVF010001350.1:0-10742 GCA_029747585.1 Pleurotus djamor | reverse complement strand
TAATTTTCCTTTGTGCGATATGGGTGGGGGCGGCAAAGGGAACCCAGCAGAAAGGTTTCTCTCCGCACTAAACTCGGAATTTGCACTAGATTGAGGGCTAGCGCCAGTTTCCTGTGGTACGCCATCGTGTGGAAATTCTGCGAAATCATCTTGCCAAACTGGTGCCGAGACTTGCAGTGAAGATGAGCCGGAGTGGTCGACAGGGGGCTCACTAGCCATTTCTCCCAAGCGTGCTAGTAGGGACTTGTCGTCTGTAGCCACGTGAGCTGAATTTATGCTGGGAGTGTATGATATGGAATCATCGGCCAGTAGCGAATCACCGATGGGAGCCTCGTCCGTTGAGGACTCCGTAAAAGAGGGATGGCGAGAGCTGACCGAATGCTGGCGGAGAACCTTTCTTGATAAGGAGTCACTCAGACTCATGTCGTCTTCAGGAATTCTTTGATTCCGAGGTAATGGTTGTTGGTAAGCAGGAGGGGACGCTTGTGTGGGGGTGGGAGGCGAGATTGATACGTCGGGGAGTGTGGTGGGGTCCTGAGCTTCTTGCATATCTCGACTCGTCGATGAGTGAGCCAATCTGTGAGAGTCATGAGATTCGTGGGAGGTAGAAGGTCGAGGGGATGAAACCCTTGAAGGGGGTAGCGAGGGAGAAGATTGGGATGCTTCGTTTATAGAAGGAGGGAGGGACAGCGTCGAGTTGGCCGCAACAGCGGAGCGTGATATAACAGAACGTTTGCCTCGTCGCTGTCTGGCCGTGTACCGGGCATTGGCCTTCCACCTAGCCGTCGCCCGCGCCCACAGCTTCTGTTTGACTTTTGCTTCTTGAACGACGACGCTTTCATCATCCCCATCGTTCTTCTTTCTACGACGCAGTGCCTTCATCTCTACATCGTGTTCCCTGTACTTCATGGCCCTAGCTTTTCTCCAAAAAAGACAAGAGATGATAAAGACACAGATGACAAAGGCCAGCACCAATGACAAACATATTATCAGCGTGGTTGTTTTAGACTCCCTGACCTGGCGCGGTGCCCAACCAGTAGGGAGGGTACTGAGGTCGATACCAATGGCTTCATCGGTATCATTCAAGGGATCGAGAAAGGAGGTGGTGGAGGTTATTGTGGGTTCGCAATTCTGCGGGCAGATGCGTCAGAAGCTGTTGGAGCAAACCACGCAAGTCGCCGCTACTCACCGAACACACAGTTGATCCATATAACGTGTAAGAGTCCATTCTTCGATACCGGCCATCGTCACCCTGTGTGAATCTCTCTGGGAGGTGTCGTTTTCTGCGACGCTTGGTGGGGGTTGGTGCTAAGGGAAGACGATCGAGGTCGATATCAGTGTCGACGGCGGTGTCGCTGCCGCGGCGGATATGCTCCTTAGATGAGATGGAAGATATAAAAGGGCATAAGAAGGCAGGAGGAGTGGGACTGCAGCCAGCTGTGACTGAAGAAGTTGCGATGCTAGCAAGAAGGGTCAGGAGACCGGGTGATGGGGATTGCTGACGAGGAACGTGGGGCCTTCTGCGACGCAGCCTTGCCTTTGCGGGTTTTTGTGAGTGCTGAGGGTCTTGAGTAGGTAGTTTGGACGACGAGGCGCCCCCAGGTGAGGACGGGCCAGCAATGGGCCAAGCCATTAGGCAAGCAGCGGGAAAGGGCTTGAGGCCAAGAAGTCTTAAGTATTTAAGGCGTGGCGACGGTAATCGAGTTTCGACTCCGATTCCCCTGAAGATTACGAGAGGATCTCGGCTAGCGCAGCGCTGAAGGATGGCTCGAGGCTGCGACGGACGATGAGGAGAGGGGCTGGGGAACGGCGGGGACGACGAGGACGAAGGCTGGGTCACGATGGGGAGGAAGAGAAAGGGACGCCAGAACTTGAAAAGCCCCTGGGTTAACTTCAAATTAAGTATTCTAACCCATGTGAGGCTATTTATTTTATTATTTTTACACGAGAATTATGTAAATTACACCCTATACCCTCACACGTTCTATATTTGGCCCGCCCACCCACGCCAAAAATAAGTCCATCATTCCTCGCCTCCAAATATCTACATAGAACACCCTTCCTCATATCTGGATCCACCGGCTCCTTCTTCGCTCTTCATGGCGAACTCGTGCTCGCTCACGCAACGTCACACACTCTTCCTCACTCCATCGGTATGTCAGACAATCTTCACTCCCAAATTCGTACACCAGCTTGTACGAGGGGAATCCGATCCGGATGACCATACCACTGCCTGATGGGCGGGCGGGCGCCTCGTCCGAAGCTCGGAGATTCCTGTGAAACACATTAGATGTGCACAATTACGAGCAGACCATCTCTTGTCGGAAACTCACCGTCGAAGGAAGACAGGACACTTCTTCTCCTGATCTTTTGACTCGGGTACCCACTCCGTCGGATAATGCATGACATACGTGTCAACGTACTCTCTCCATCGATGGGCCATGGACGCATCGCCATCAACGCTGGGATCGTCGGTACCAATAAGTTGCATCCGAAGCTGTCTCGCCGCTCGCTCCTGTGAAAGCCAAAGTTCACAATTTCATCTCTGCGCAGCGGGGAAGAAACTATAGTTGGCTCACCCATTGAATTCTGTACAAAGGATCATCCTGCCCAACGTGGTGTTCAGCTTCCCGTCGATACCGAATAATATCTTGATTGGTCAGCGCTTCGGCACTCTGCGTACTTTGGAAGAGCGTCCACAGCTCCTGGCATTTGTTGTCCAGAAGTATGGTCTGAACCTATCCCAGAATGGTCAGTCATGTTTTTGTTCACCGGGTTACACGGTGGGAGAAAGTGCGCAAGCGCAACATACCTGTTTGACCAGGGCGGTTATCAATTTGTCCAACGTGAACACATGGTAGCCCTGTATAAAAANTAGCTCTATCAAGGTCATCCAAACTCCATAGGTATTCTTGGATTGCCTCACCTTGTTGCCGAAAAACCACCTCATGTGTTCCTCAAAGATTGCTTGGTCTAGTTCGCCATCGAAAACCTTCTCCCAAGCATCCAGCAGATACATATAAACCACGTTCGCACCCTCTGCAATGCCGTGGTCACCCATGGATTCCATCGCCTGAGCGAGGATAGCGGGCGGTCCGTTGGGATCATCTAAACCGAGCTCGGCCGCTACCGGATTTGCAAGGAGCGATCTATGTTTCTCTGCTGCTAATTGTAACCCTATCTGCTTGCAGGTAAGCAGACGAGAATAGAGCAGCTGTGAAACAGGAAAGATTCTATGTTTAGCACGATTCCCATTAATTTAGAATGTCGAAAACGTTTTTATTTACCTGTAGTAGCCGTAACAGGGTGTAGAACGTTGTGTTAGCGAAAAATGGACGCACGGGGTCCGCCATTTGAGCCACTTCAAAGCCCTGAGGACTACTCGTGCTTTCTCGAATCCATATATCTTCGGCACGACCATGGCTTGCCGTCTTTGACTCTTCCTCTGCCCGAGATGGGATCGATGAGCCTACAGGTGACCCGGCACGAGACCCCACTACGGAGGAACCTTTACTCTCCCTACCTGTCAATTTCTCTTGTGCGGTCTTCAAAAGCTTCTTCCTCAAGTCACCGGCAGCTACCGCGACCGAGGGGTTCCCCGCTGTCGGTTTCTTGCTACGCTGACCCTCTCCGTGTCCGCTGGCGTCATGGGTTGAAGCATCGTCGTCAGCTCCATCCAGAGGTCCGCAAGCAGCATTGAACTCATTTGCAGGATACATGCATAGCAAAGGCACGAAGGATCGGAGGAATTTCTCGACGCCACGACGCTCCTGCGGACTATAGGCTCCTTGAGAGTGATCCAAAAACGAATAAACCATCTTAAGCGAGTCGTGCAGGACCGAAGTGTCCTTGAAGTCATATTCGAGTTGGTAGCCGACAGAACCACGCGCAAAAGCAGGGCGACGATCTTCAGCCTGCGATTCAACCTGTTGGGCTTTGACAGCTTCAATATCAGCGACAAAATGTTTTGCGGTGATTGCCTTTTTGTCGTTCTGTTTGAAGCTGATGCCCTGGTGGTCGAGGGATTTGTAGAAATTCTTCGCATCAACCTCTCGCCATGTGCGACCCCATTCCCTTTGGGCGCGACGCCACTCCTCATCCTTCTGCTTCAAGCGCCTAACGACGACAGGGACCGAAACGCTGGGACATTCCTGGAGAGCTTGTATGACTTCGAGACCTGCTTCCCGACCATAGATCTTTCTGATGACCCTATGGTACAAACATTTACTAGGCCCTCCGAAGTTGGGGCCGAGTTTAAAGCTAGATCGATCCTCGTTGGTCATCGTATCGATGCGTGCAGAAAGTGGTTCGAGAAGCGCAATGGTCCTTGACAATGCCTCAAGGTGGACATGGTACTCGTGGCGCTCTTCTTCACTTTTGTGCAACGCTTCCTCGAAAGCATTCTTCTTATGGGTCACAAAGCCGGCATCTTCGGAGGCCCAAGTAGGATGGGACACCCATTCATCATTGAGGACTGACCGACACAGCTCATCACGGCCGGAGCAAGCCAATCTCACTTCCTACAAAGTGGAAACGAAAGACCGAGAATCAGCGAAAGACCGAGAATTTAGGGATTCCCAGACATACACTATCGGGAAGACGGCGATAACTGGGACCTTCACCATCATCGGCGGGCAGTGCAGATAACGCCTCTGGCGGCCCGGTTCGAATGCTACCAGGAGGACCACCGGTAACCCCATCACGTCTCTCATCCCAACCCAACAGGTCACGAAACTCAACCATCAGGTCCTCGCCTAGGAACCCCTGCGAAGATTTAATCAGAGTTTTCACGTCGATGATATCTTTGGAGAACAAGCTGAGGAGTTTCAAAAATTCTTCGTATACGTCCCGGGACTCGAGGGCTTTCTTTGCCCTGTCAAAGAATAATAGTTTGTCCGGCGCTCCAGCAGCACCGTGTGTCATTCCATGGGCCGGTGCATGTGCGTGGTGGGGATGTATGTGTTGCGAGTTTAATGACTGTGAGGACATCATTCCTAATTGCGGAATGGCAGAGCCAAGAGGTGGAGAAGAAGGACCGGCATATGGGGAGAAGGCTGGGGAATCGGCGTCTTTAGGATTGGGTTTGGGCTTCTTCAACTAGAATACCGAATGAGATAGATAGTACAACGAGCAATGGTAAGATGCTTACACGGCCTTGCGCGGTTTTAGGAGGTGGTACAGGTGGCGGGGTAGGTTCCTTGTCAACCGGACGTCTCTTCCGTTTCGTAACAACGGGAGCACGCTTGGAAGCCTTGTCGGCGATGCTGGCCATGGATATATCTGGCGGTGTCCATTGAGACGGTCCTGCGCCAGAACTTGAGGCAAGCATTATAGCGGGAGGGCCTGGAGGACCTGTAAAACCGATTTCGGGGAGGAAGTCTTTGAACTCGTCGAGAAGATCAGGCGCGTCTTTGAACAACATTTGGACTTGGACATAGACTTGTGACTACAATGACAGTTAGGAGCTGGGTAATAACGCAAAGTTCCTTTGTTCTACTCACATTCTGTATTTGCCTCTGCTCTTTCTGGTAGGTCTGCAGTATATCCAAAAATTGCTTGTAAGTGTTTGGGTCACTGGAGTACCGAGCCTTGATCTTGTTCAGATACTGGATGGCATGGTTGAACTCGCCCGACGCGGGGGCACCTTGTACCCGTTCAGTTTGGCCATTCCTACCATTAAGGTTGCCCAAGAACGAAGCAGCGGCTGTGGTTTGATGAGAGCCAACAGGGGTGGCATCGTTGTACTGTCCTTGAACAAAGTATTGCTGGGGGGTCATTGAGCGCGATCCCGGGCCGCCAAGGTGAGAATTGGACTGAGACTGTAGAAAAGGCACAGATGGGTGAACCCCAGAACCGATACCATGGGATGGGGTTGGAAGTGAGGGAAGGGAAGTAGTGCTTTGGGTTATTGTACCAGAGGGTGTCGTCACAGTGATGAGACTGGGGTCGGCGGGATCTGCGGAGACTTCTATGCGATAGCCCACAGGCAAGAACGTATTGAAGCCTTGGATCAATTGAAGGTTTCCGTGGAACAGCCTTGACACACGATCAATTACACCCGGTGTGTCGATGCTGTAAGCGTGGAGGACGAATGCATGGCCGTTGTGGATGAGCAAGTGGCACTAAGACACGCATCGGAGAACTCACGCCTGACTCTTGAAATCCTTCATTATGTCCAAGAACCTGTTGTAGACATCTGGCTTCTCCTGAAACTGCACTTTGACCGCGTCCAGGTAGCTGAGCGCGTCCGTGACATTGAGGGGTCTGTTTGGCTCTGACGAGCCGGGATCGCCTCCACTGGGTCGCGGTGTCGTCGCCTTCGGGGTGTGCGTCCGCATGGTAGGGGAAAGAGAGTTGGCTCGAGAGCTAAAATGATGTTGCGGGGTCGGCTGCGCTATGTGTTGTTGAAGCTGGAATTCGGCGTCTTCGGTGGCGGCTGAAGGTTGGGGACGATGCTCGAGTGCGTGTGGCTGGGAAGAAGGAGGAAGGGGACTGTCCTGGCGGTGGGTGCCAGCCGGAGATGATGAAACCAAGAAAGCTCCCGCTATTGGATCCGAGATGAGTTTGGCCCCGTCCATTGGTTGATTTTGTTGGGTTTTGAGGTAAAAAGTTGACACCCGTGGCTTGATCGAACTCCTTCATCCCACCCCGGCTTATCTTATCTTATCAGCAACATCCACGTTCATCATACCGTGTCTTCCTCGACATATGCCTACCGGGGGATGATCGTGAAAAAAAATCAACTTGAACATCCAAGCTATTCAATATGCTTCCCCTTCATGCCGACGGAGCCCCATAGCTAAGACTTGGCTAAGTCCTCAAAAGTCGACGACACGTGATGGATCGCACGAAACGCGACGACGCGTTGTGGCACGCGCCACCGTCACTTCCTTCCCACTTTAACTTTAACTTTCATCTCACTTGGGCTCGATGGTCTTCATCCCCTTTTCTAAAATTGTCCATGCAATCAACGCGTCGGATCAGGGCCTTATGGACTCCATTGACCTCGCCGCATTTGTCGCCTTTGTCCAACTTGCCCATCATCTCAAAGCCGAAATCGCTCTTCATGTCCCTCATGGCGTCACGCGCCCACCCTACCGGTTACCATCTTATCTTTGCTGTATCCTTGCGTACAGCCTCGGGCTCTCCGACGAACATGTCTCGTATCTCTGGGAGACTCTACAAGATTCGATCTGGAATGAGGACTGGGGGACTACACAGCTCCCTGCTAAAATATCAGAACGGCTAGATCTCTTTGGTATGAGCGCAGACGAGCCCTCTGAATGTGTTGGTCCGTGCTGGCTCTTTCTTCTTWYCTGTTCTTGACCTCACAACTCCCAAATAGCCTCAACCATGTTCTATNCCTCCGGTTKCTSGTTSTRWCSAWTGTRMWCSYSCKTTAACAGKMTNCRACAGATCGAAGCCCGTCGCTGAGTAGATGGGTAATCCAAGAGCGGGAGATGCATCTAAAACTCCAAAGCTCTGGGAAAAGGTATTCGTCGCGAAGCTAGCTCGGCAGACGGCGGAGTGGASGAGAGCCAAACCAGCGTCATTGATAGACAGAGACAGTATATTATGGCAGGCTGGAGTAGAACTTGCCAGAGTCCTAGCTTCACACCGACGAGGTGCAGTGTGAGGTTTCGAAGCCTTGCCAGAGGAAGGACCATGATGAGAGCCATATAATGAGGGTAATAGTTACATCGCATGGGCGAATCCAACCTCAGCAGCGGGGATTCTGGACCTGCACCTCCCAATTTTTTTCCCATCACGTGCGACACCAGACGCGTCTTGTAGAATTTAATTAATTAATAAATAAAATAACCATTTGCAAACCCACCTCTGAAGCACACCTCTCGAGCACACCTCCCACCGTTCACCACCCTCCGCATACTACACACCACTCACCCCCCAACCACCACCACCCTCACCACCCAATGCCAGCTGCTGACCTTCAGTATGATTATTTCCAGGATATTCCTGGGTTCCGGAAAGTAAGGGATACCCCAGAAGTACCTTGTCATCTACTACTTGATTCCACCGCGCGCGAAATGCTTCAAGAAAACCTGGATTTGGTTGGGATGGACCAATGGACATTTGAGAACACGTCTGAGGACCAAGGTATGTTTCCTTGGCAATTGATGAGCATATATGCGCTAACCTTGGTGTTGCAGACCGCGCGTTTGATATTATCGCGTCCCTGGACATTTACTTCCCTGAAGATTCTGTTCGCGACGCTCGGTCCAAGCTATCAATCCGCCATGCCAGCTTCAAGGCTCTCAAAAGCAAAAAAGGGAAATATGTAAGGTGTTCTCGGCTGTTCCAATGCCTCTGTGGTACGGATAATGCTGCGGGACATCATCCATCAAAAACGCGTCAAATTGGTTGGAAACTGGTGGGCTGTGAGATGTTTGTGCGTGTCGTCTCGACGCACGAGATAAGTGGTGGACGTGAGTACGAGATTGTTGGATACGATCATTTTCTAGGGCTGACCCCCATGGAGATCATTATATAGCAGCAATCAACAAAATCTCTGGCGTACTCAGCCATTCTGAGGCTTGTACTGCCGAAAGCGAAATGGAACGAGATCCGATCATTCCACTTCACCCTGATGTACGAGATCATGCCCTGTCCCTTCTTCGATCCAACATCCCCATCTCTTGGGTTCGATTCTTGGTGCGAGACTTGGTCAAGGAACGATGGGAAGGGAGACCAGGGGACAACCAATACCGCTTTATCTTATCCCCACATGATTCTTCTTCACTCTACCGAACATTACGACGCGAAGTTGGCATCTTACCCCAAACCAAAGCTACCGAAAATATCACATCCTGGTTCTCATCTAGTGATCCCCAGCCTCCGTCTCCGGCCCTGACTCCTGCTCTGATCTACTACCGGCCCCTTGGAATTGGTAATAACGAGCGCCTTGTGCTAATTCTGTCAACCCCGCGTCAAAGAGAAATGGCTTGGAAATATGGTCATCGGCGGCAGGTTCTCATGGACGGTACCTTTGGTTTCTGCTCTACTGCCCTGCTCTGTTTTTTTNNCTAATGGTAATCGACGACACAAACACTGGAATTCCGATCGCAACCATCATATTTAGCCCCAAAAAGGACGCCAAGGCTGCCCACGCGTCCTATGATGGCGCGATATTGGAAGAGGTGCTCTGTCATTGGCGGGAAGGGATGGGGAAGAATGAGAAAGGAGAGAGCTTTGAAATCTGCATCGGGAACACAGATAACGACACGCGGGAGCGACAGGCTCTTCAAAATAACTGGCCCAACATCCACCTTACCCTCTGCATGTTCCACATTTGGCAATGCTGGCGAAACGGCCTCACGCGGTGCCTTGCCGGGATCCCTGCCATCTCTCGCCAAGAAACTAGAGAGCGTCTGGGCCACTTCTTAATGCGGCAACTCAAGGACATCACCACATACCCCGACGCGCTCTCCGAGTACAACGAAATTGAGAAAGAATATCAAGATATGGTAACGCCAGGCTGCACGGACTTGGCCAAGAAAATTTCTAACGGAGCCCTCAAGTTTCTCGCTTACTTCAAAGGCTATATCGCGCTGGAAAGCTTCTGGTTCTCGTGGTCAAAGGCTGGTGTCATCAAAGCCTCCGAAATTCTAGGCATTCCCGCGGACCAAGTAGCACGGACAACCAATCACCTTGAATCCTTCAACGCGCGGATCAAGGGCTGCTATTTCGACGCGTACGAGCACTCTGGGCGCCTTCCCCGGTTCGATGTCTGGATTCTCTTACTGGTTACTCGCGTCCTCCCCGATTTCTTCACAGCCTATGACGAACGCAAACGCCTCAAACAGTATCGACAGCACATGCGACAGGCTCCGACTACTCCCCCATGCCCCCGGATACTCCCAGACCTGGACTCAGCACCACCTTGTACTCTGGATGACCAAGTTGAAGCGTCTCTCATTGGCAAGCTTCAAGATGACTTCTGCTCGGAGCTGGTTCAGTCCCCCAACATCGCTGATATATTAGGCTCAGACAACAACTCAGACTTTGAAATCAACAAATCCTGGTATGAAATTGGCTCAGGCGACACCACTACTTCATCATGCAACGCAACCGGCAGCATGTCAATTGATCTAGGTCTCACGGGTCTTGACAACGGCAACGAAAACAACATCTCCGATATCTCCATGCTTGATATTGCCCTCCAATCAAGCCTCATTATTCAGGATCTCCCGGACGGCTTGTCCCTCATTCCATCCCCCTCCCCTTCCTCTGAAGACATTCCCAATGATGTCTTTCTTCCCTCAGAGCTTTTTCGAGCGCCATCGGTATCTGAGTCCCACCCTGCGATCAACAACAATGAGGTCATTGCTTACCAAGAAATGCTTGTTGCCGAGGATGAGCTAGTTCGCCGCCTTCGCCATCTTCGAGCTGTTTCAACCAGCCCCAACATCGATGCAATCATCACGACCCACCTCAGTCCTTCCACCACCAACCGTGTCCTTCAAGATTCCGAGAACGGATCAGGAACCTCCTCTCCGGCTCCCTGTACACCTCTGGAGGGTTCACCTGCGCTTCTGGAGGAGCTCGAGGTTCAAAGAAAGGAGCGGCGTAAAGAGTCTCATGGCCTTCGTTAGTAGTTTNCAATTTTTTTTCTTATTATTCTCCTTTAATTACTAGATACCGTTTAATTCTCAATAAAACTATTTGTATTGAATTTCCCGCGTCGGTCGTGGGTGCTTGCACCCACGAACGGCGCCGAGTCT